>JAVTVY010057357.1:0-30911 GCA_036873755.1 Hanleya hanleyi | reverse complement strand
CTTCAACACGTGAGTTCTCATGAAGAAAGGCGAAATGCAAAGGTTTTCATATTTTCCTTTTTATATTCTTCCTGGTTCATTTGATAATTGAAATGTCAGCCTGACTACTTCATTTGATTTTATTTGAAGTATTTTGTCTCCTGGTAGCTTTTGAAAATGCTTCAAAGTTGGTATCTCAAGCCCGGCCGATTTCAGACATGAAATCCGCATCGCTCATCTGCCCTTGTTTGACGCTGGTTTGTGACGTCACATCACACACCTGGCCGGTCGTCAATACTTGTAACGTTCAGTTTCCGGGCGGTCGGTCTGACGACGTCACAACCAAGGAAAGATAAGCGATGACGTTTTGTAAATCTGAATTCAGCTAGGGTAGGGGTACCAACTTTTAAAAAGATTCTAGCAGACAAGATAATTCAAATTCATCCAAGTGAAGTAGATATTCAGGTATTTCTATCATTATTCAACCTATATTAAATGTAAAACGGAGAATTTAAAAACCTTTGCATTTCACGTTTAAAGGCATTTGTAGTTATAATGATTTCAATTCCTACGTTCCACTCCACTGGTCACTGTTATCGTTATCACGATGTGGTTGGACAGACATCATCAATTTTTACACGTTTAAATCAGTTGTAATATGACGAATGAGGTTACAGCTGTTTGTCGATACGTCATCTCTCTCCAATCTGCCGGTACCACATGTATTTTGGACTTCAGATTCTTGGTGTATTTTAAAGCAATGACTTGTCAATGGTGTTACCCCGTTACGATTAAATCGTTTTCTGTACATGCCCGACTCTCGAAACTATTACCATACACTCATATTACAATCGATGTGGCAACAGTCGTTTACGGTGAAGACGAGGCTATCTGACCATAACTTCAGCTACAAACTGGTGTGTCAAAAGGCCCGACTTTCGTAGGGAAACTGGACCGAGAATTAACTGACAAACCACTCCTACGTCAAACATGAAAATTACGAAAAATACCCCGGTCGGCCATTGGAAATTGTATATGTTGTTCTCAATCGTGTTTGATTTAAAAAAAAATATTGTTTAGATAGGTCATAGCCATTCCTTTTCATTGTCATTTCCACCGAATGTTGAAACTTCGAAAGCAGCCAGTTCACTACGGCACCTGAGTTTCCTTCCTTGGTGTAGCACTTTTTCTTAAATTGATGGAAAACTGCACAGTCTTGCAGCTATTTATTAGCCGTTCAAGTCTGAAGTGTACTCTTTATAATCAAATCGAAAAAGAAAATAGATTCAAGAGTCAAGAGCAGTAAAATACATGCAATAGAACCACGTGAGTTTTGGCAATTTTATCCAAAGGCTGCTATACATATGCCCTATAACTTCCAAGAAATTGTTGCTTCAAATATATCCAAACATTGGAATGCGACCGAAAGTCTAGGAGTCCTCTGTGTTGAACACTTTTAAATTTCATAATAAGAATCGTGACATTTCGAACATTTTGACATATGGTATCTTGTGGTCTCATGTGACATCACGTATATTTGACCTCTCTTTTTTGGTTTATCTCATTCAATATTTGGCACTTTGAACAGAAATGGGATCAAACGAGGCGATAATTACAACAACAACAAAATGTGAAGGGAGCCATTTTGTCTTGACCGAGTGCTTCTTGCGGGGAAGAATTGTCAAGAGACACTCGGGATGCAATAAAATAATAGCACCGTTATTCCCAGGGATGATAATCATAGATATTGGCAAAGCTAACGGTTAATTCCATTGTTATTTCATGTGAGCACCATTCTGGTTAATTTCATTTTTTTAAACATTACTCACTGTACAGTATGTCTTGCTGGTTGACAATTTTTGGATGCTCTGTAAACCTTATATATACCCTTGGGACCTGTTGTAAACCCCATTCCTGATGATGAGTAAATATATTTCAAAATATCCACCTTAAAATGCTTCTCGCTCAAATTTTCGGAGTCATCCTTCTCTTGTATAACTTCTTTAAGGTCGCAGAAGCCGGTTACTGAAGTGGAGGTAATACACTATCACAAATCATCCTATGTTCATATTGAAGAATGATGTGTCTATCGATACCTCTACACGATAAAACGACAATCCGCTAGGCTGCCACATGTTACCTCCCTTGATGTAGTATCCCCCCCCCCCCCCCCGAACCGAAAAAAACCCTACACAATCTTACAGCTTTGCATTGGCAGTTAAACCTTGGGGTGTACTCTTTATAACAATTTCTAAAAGAAAACAAATTCCCAATTTTACAATCAATATCAGCAGGGAAGATTTCCATCATACATTGTTCTGGGGAATCCCATTTGCCAGAATACGAAACTAAGGACTGGAGATTTACTACGGACATTGATGTGAACCATATTGTCTTATTTTAACAGAGCCAGTGGCCACGAAGACGGCTTTGTTAATGTAACTCCAAGCAAGGTCATCGCTGAGTCGTCTGGCAAGTTGCGGTGGAACGTACCTCTGATGGTGAAGAGCTCTTGTTCTGTAGATGTCAGATACTTCCCTTACGATCAACAGCGCTGTGCTGTACGGTTTGGTTCTTGGATCTATGACGCCCAGCAGATGGACCTAATTGCCTTCTCGCAGAAGCCTGATTTAACCACCTTCGTTACCAACAATGAATTCGAGCTGCTGACCACAAATCTCAAGAGAATATTGTTGGATGGCTCGCGATGTCCCGGTGATCGTCCTCAACCGTTGGTCATCCTCGACGTCACATTCAAACGGCGCTCAAGATACTATGACTACATCGTGGTCACACCTACCCTGTTGCTGTGTTTGTTGACGTTGGTCTCTTATCTCCTGCCAGCTCATCGGGGGGAGAAGGTCTCCATTGGTCTCACGGTTGTCCTTACGTTGTACTTCCTCCAACTCTTGATAGCCGAGAACATCCCAGTGTCCAACACTCCACCACTTCTTGGTAAGTAGCTGCAGGTAACCCAACTTTATCTTCTTTCTATAGTCTGTCCATTTTAATTAGTCGTCTACTTTGGAGCTTGTCAATAATCAGCAGTTAACTCTGCTTGAATTCTCTTTTTTGTCTCGTGTAGAACAAACAGAACTTTACAAAAATGACTACCATATATCACGCTTGAAATAACTTTGGAATTCTCTCCATATAAAACTCCAATACAGTTGTTTCATGTACCGGGATTCAATTACATAGGGAGACGTCATAATGTATTCGTGTTGTCTAGCACAAAGGTCAACAATGCCGTGTACGGTCATAGAGGTGTGCGCGGCTTATAATTCGACAACTTCACTGGGCATGGGATATAAGCGACACTCCCACTGACCGCCTGTTATTACTTTATAAGGCATCAATGACCTTTGCTCAGTGAACATGAATACATTATGCTGTCTCCCTTTGTAATTGAGACCTGGTACATAAACTACTGTACTGGAGTTTTATATGGCGAGAGTAAAAAAGTTGTTTCCAGCCTGATATATTATCGATATCACGGAGAAATGGTAGTTATTTTGTAGAGTTCAGCTTGTTCTACACGCTGCAAAAAAGAAAAATGCAGAGTTAACTGTTGATTTTTGACAAGCTCCAAAGTAGCCGACTAATTAAAATGGAGAGACTTTAGTATACCTGGAGTAGGCATGAACATATTTTAGGCGTTCACATACGCTTGGGGTTCTGGCTCTATCCTACAAATTATGGTCTTCAAATTTCAGCGTCCGGTCTAGTTTAAAACATAATGAACGAACACTCGTGCCGTGATACACTGAAATCTTTCTCTCTCCAGCTTGTTCTGTGATGCTCTACCTGCAAGGGTTCTTTTATTTAAAAATAAAATAATAATGAATCATCCGCACTGATGAACAAGCGCTGAATGAATAATAACTCTATCTGGCATGGGCCTGTTGGGACGTATCCTGGCCTGGGGGGGGGGGGGAGGGGGCGAAAAGCCACCCCACCCCTAATTATTTCTCAAACCCCTAGAGCTAGGGGGATGAAACTTACCGCACCATACCCCTGGGTCAAGCTCTACCAAAAAATGTGAAAAATCCAAGATGGCAGCTTCGATGACGTCAGAGTGACGGCATTTCTTGGTCGATTTTTCCTTCAGATTTTCCGAATTTTTTACTTATGCAATTTGTCCGAAACACTGCATGATAAATTAGTAAATATTAATGTGATGTAAAATAGAATAGTTTTTGTCCACTTTTCATCGCGGAAAAGCAGAAATTTTGAAGAAATATGACCAAAAAATATGATCACTTTTCTGGTACTCCACGTGGTCGCCATCTTGAATTTACTCATGATCTTCTGTTTGTGAGGTCATGCAAATAAGCTTAAATTTTGGCGCCCCATTTTGCCATTACACTCAATATGGATAGGACGCAAATTAGAGCGCGTTTCCAATATTTCAACTGGGTCTTCCATGTGCCCTATTAGAGAATAGGGCGCATATGGGCGCAATCTTAGGACTCAGATAAGATGCAGTTGGGATGTAGAAATGGTACATTTGGGCGCTATTAGGGTGCACTCTCAATAATAGCATTGAGTCGTGGGGCTTCCGGGGATGTCGTCGTGCACACCGTAGGTCATGCTAAGAATAGGCCTCAGCTCCTCAGACAGCTTGTCGTAAGAGGCGACTGAGGCACCCATGGTATTCCCGGGTGTGGAAAGGAATAGGACCCTTCGTTTGGGGTTCCCGGGTGTAAAAAGGAATATAACCCCACCCGTTTGGGTTCCCGGATGTGAAAAGGAATAGGACCCAACGCCGTGATATGACTGAAATATAGTTGAAAACGACGTTAAATCCTATTCACTCACTCACTCCCTCACTCCTAGAGCGCAGCTAGGGCACAGTTAGAGAACAGAACAGTGTGCATGTACTAATGATGCAATATAAGTATATAAATATATCACTAATATGTTGAAAAAAAAAATTGAAAAAGGAAAGTAAACATCAATCTTAGTATGGTTTTAACAGACTTTATCTGACTATCTCATCTAATTAAGTTTAATTTTACTTTGCAGTGACATAAATCTTCATCTACAATGTACAATCACGGTTTGAACCACATTTATTAGAACATATGTACTAGTCAGCTAGTTCATATTCTGCTATAAAAATCGAGTCGAGATTAACCGATTATTTGTAATTTGGACTTGTGAAGATTCTCAACATTTTCTATGTTATATTATGTAGTTATCTCCCTTATACCATTTTTTGTATCTGTTACTTAATTATCATTCCAGGTTTGCTCCTCTTCGCCGTGATGTCAATGAATGGTATTTCTTTGATAATGGCAACACTCGTCATGAATATCAAGAAACAAGGAGACGAGAGACTGTGCACCAAAGTACCGCCTTGGATCCTCTCTATCTGTCGGGCGATCACGTGTCTTTGTAAAACCCCAATGACCAATCCAATCGGCTCCATCCGGAGGAGAAGAGAACAATCTCGGTCTAGATCGCGATCTAGATCTAGAACTCCGCGTCGTCATTTCAATAACACAATAAATGAGACCACAGAAATCGATGACGTAGGGCACACATCCGGCACCGTGGACAATCACAACGACGTTAGGGCTTCCAAGGAAAACGAGGGCTTTGAATACGAAAGGGCGACGCAGCAAGAAAACGAGACTTTGCTGGAAGACTCCAGCGCGAAGCGACACAGCCAGCTTTCGGAGAGGTTCGGCATTTTCCGTACGGAGAATGGCGAGATAATTAGAACCGTCAACGACCAACCGGACACTAACAACCAAGTATCTCGTCACACCAGTAGCCCTGAAAGTGCCATGTGCCGGAGACGAATTCTGTCCCGGAAGCCGACGCGGCGCTACCCCTGGCGGCGACCACAGGTCAGACCGTGGAAGAACACCGTTCCCCAAGCAGTTCGTGAACAGTGGTATTTTGTGGCTGACGTCATTGATAGGTGTGCTTTCGTCATTTCTGTGGTGGTCATGACTGTAATGTTGACCACCATGATGGCAATTGTGCCGCGACTCAGTCTTCCAGTCAGTGTTGATCCCATGGACGGGCCGATGGACGGGCCGCCATGATATTTAATAAACTTGGACTCAAATGTGACAGATCCTACATGTATTTCGGCTCCTATAATCTTCGCATTTGAAGAGATGGAATAACCATTTGTAACTTCCAGCACGGATATCAATGTATAGGTCATATACAATCTAGGTAAACCAAGATGGTAAATCAGGGCAATACCATCTAGACGTAACGATATGAAAACTTCGTGCGAAATGTTCACCGATATTCTACGAGATCCCATAATAAGCCGATCACGACAATTTCTGGCTTTTCTCTCTGACAATGATTGACGTTTACTTCACGGAGATTAACAGCCTCGCGCGGCAGAATCTTTTGATATTTTCTACCCCCTAACAAAGCCAGACCTTTCGGTGAGAGTAAACTCTTTGATCTTCAGTGTGCCATATTTGGATACTGTTTCCCGATAATGTTTATATATTAGTCCACGTGCTACTGTGTGTAATTACTGTGGGCGTGATTTCAACAAGCTAGACACCTGATTGGCTAACAAAAGTAGTTTCGCATTCGCGTGGGATTTATATAGGGCTGAATTCATATATAATATTCCGTGTTATTTATCTGAGTTTACTGAGATTGAGGTGATATATAGCCAAACATTTAGAGAGATCCTCGTAAGAAACTTTAAATGATTTTCTTCTTGAATAATTTTGAAACTCTATGGAAGCCACGTGTATGATAACAAATACAGGCGGTATTCAACGAGTACAGAGCACGAGTTGGATCGCCTGTCGAGAAACGGAATGCAATAACTGTTTTATCATACTTATATGAGTAGTTAACCCTGAACAAAATAGGTTGTTTTTTTTGTACACCGGTGGAAAATTATGAGGTTGACAAATATGGTATAATTTCAAATTGGAAATAAATAGTACAGAATTTTTCATACAAAAAATGGCCGGAATTCATTAAACTGACATATGCTGAAGTGTTGGGAGCGCGAGCTACATCGGTGATGCGTCTTCGAGTGCGGACGTGAAAAAACAATTGCGTCATTACCTCGAGAATTATGTGAATTACATAATATCATGTGACTGGATTCCAGCCAATCAGAATGAACAATACCATGATGACATTCAATATTGCTGGATAGCAGGAGATACTATTGTCGAAATGAGAAAAGATCATACACAGTTATCATATCAAGATCGCTTCTGATCGGAAATGATACCTGACCTATACGATATGGTGGATTCCACGCAAAACTGTACCACTAACTCCCATTTCTGTCTGTCCTTGACGGAATATGACATTAGAAACACCAATAACTTGGAAAACATCATAAACAAACAAAGTTCCCTGTACCTTGTTGTCTAAAATGTGTCAAGGAATTGCATAAGATGAAAATAAACAAGTGCCCCTATGAATTATTTGTACAGTTTTTAGTTTTGCGGAACAAAACACAAATGACATTAGTAACATTTGTGTTACTAATGTCATTTGTCTGTCAAAATCTATTTCGTATATGTACAAGAAATTTCTTATAACAGAAGCACTTGCCTATGCTCAGTGGAATTAGGCCAAGCATATTGATGTATCTGTACCATTGTCAGTGTATGTCATCGCCCATGCTGTAATATTGAGCCTTTTTAAAAATGTTCTAATGTCATTTCCGTCAAGGGAGTTGGACAGACATGACACTAGAAACGTTTTTCAAACGCTCATAGTATCGATGTATTGGTATTTTATACACTGGCGATGGTACATATATCTCAATACGGTCAAGCTAGTACCACTGTAAATCTTTAATTGATTAATTTAATTGACATTTGTTTTGTGGTGAATATTGTAAAAAAAGTTGGACAGACATATGACATTAGAACAAATGACATTAGAAACATTTACATTTCTGTCTCTCTATTATACTGCAGACAGGAAATGTGCAGTTTAAAACTGTTTATATTCAGATATGCATACATTACACAACATTTGTGGGATTAGCAAACACAGTACAAGACACAGTCAGTTTTTCAACATTTTTTATGTTGCAAACGTCATTTTCCGGTGAGACAGACAATTTGACGGAAAGTGGTACACTTTTTCGTGGAATCCGCCATATACCACCAGTGCATAATTAGTCTGATACCCCGCAGGCCCATTCCCTTTCTCACTCTCCTCCGCGCTCCGCAGTGAGAAAGAATATTTGACATTTTGACATTTTCAGAAAAATTTTCATCATCCTCAGTCACGGCGTGTCTGATTACTAAAAAAAGGTGTATTCCATGCCACGAAGATCTCACAGTGAAGCATATTTCTTATCAACTGTATAGATTTTAAGATTGTAAGAGATTCTTTTTATCGAGCAGCTACTTTTAGAGGATCTTTTTAGTCAGATGAAAGAAGACTGTATTTTAGGTTATCTGAGAGAAATCGGTTTGTTTTAATGTGTGTATGTTTTAATGTGTTGGATTATTAAGTTATTAACTTGAATACTTAGAATTTTGTTTGATCGTCGCTATATAGCTGAAATATTGCTGAACACGACGTTAAACCTTTATTCTCTCTCTCTCTCTTGTCTGATACAGGGGTGAGCGAGTGAGTAGGATTTAACGTCGCTCTCAACAATATTTCAGTCAAATCACGACGAACCCACTAGGCATCACCCAGCCAAGTTGCATTCATGTTGCTCCATTGAAGCAAATCTTTTAAGCAACATGGAACCATCCACCCACAAAACACTGAGGACATCAGTAAACATACCTGCATCATGGAGGATGAATAGTTTATCCGTGTCATGAAGCTAAATTATGATTTGTGACATTTGTGCATCAATACAACAAACATGTTTGAAAAATCAATAAAAACGTTCTTTTCTATTTTCGACAAGCAGTGATGGATAGCCTATCTGGCATTGAGCCAAGAGACACCGAGAAATGCTCGAAGGTTCAATCAGAGATATAATCTGTTGCAATTAAACAAAACGCTCGCATGGTAGCACGGTATATAGAAAGCAATTAATCTGAATAGTACCATATATAGAAAGCAATTAATCTGAATAGTACCATTTAATTTTACAACTCGCATCCACAGACTGATCAAACAAATAATGTTAAATGTTTCCGTGGAAGTGTAAACAAAGTGGGAATTGATGAATGTAGTCCAATAACCATAGCTGCACGTCCTTGGTTAACCTGTAGGACAGATCTGTTATTTTTAGCACATGTGGCAAATGGCCATTGTGTCTATGTTTATGATCACTAAAGAGATGAATTGCATTCAATTCTGTTTCGTTAATTATGCCATGCTGTGAGCGCATTTGCTAGGTTATATGTAACATGTTATTTTGATAAACTTACGTCAACATGAACAAGTCACGAACAATAAGTGATAATGGTATTATTTAATACCAGAGAAAAATATGAAGCATATTTTACATAACGCCTTATCCTTTGTACAACTACAACTCCGCGGAATACAATAATATACTGGCCTATTTAATCGATATATGGCCAAAGTGAAAAAGAACTGAGCTCGCAGCGACACCACGTGACGTTCATGTGACTGCAGTCCCTGTCATCAGTTGTTGACTGAAAACCTAACCCGAAAATAACATGATAACATGAACTACAGCGATAACGTTTTGCACTTTAAATTGGAGTGTTCTATAAACATGGATATGATAATAAATAAACATTTTTTTTTTTTTTGGTGACAATATTTGGTATAGAAATGAGACACTTTGATATGCAGTTTAGCTCCCACGAAGCAATCTTTATGCATGAAAAAAATGAGAGAACATTTGATTAAGACATACATGTACAACTCGGTGACAGCATTTTCAAGGGTCAGCTATCCTCAAATTCAAAGTTAGGAGACGTAAAGTGATTCAATGTGATATGAATAAAGATATTTTATATGTGGATGATCCCTTATTCATAAATGCTAATCTGCAGCCCTCCTCTGTGAGGAGAAGAAAAAACCTGGAGAAATCATACTGCAAATGGAAAATCTATCTCCACAGTACCCAATAGGTATATTATTCGTAATTTTTTCCAGTCGATAAGTCAGCATTCAAACATGGCATTATTTTTCTAGCATGCCGCCATTTTGGCTTGGCTCGTCGAAAAATGTGACGTCACCTATGCATCTTTTGGGGGTAAATCCGACTGAAGCTGTTTCAATCTTTATGGGATGCCGCGAATAATAACAAACTTCATGAGTTCGAAAACAGCTGTAGGCTATACTCATCTGAACAGCCAGAAACGTTTCGATCAAGCCATGATCAGGCGATGTAGAATCGGCCATACACGATTAACTCACGAGAATTTACTACAAAAAGAGCCGGCGTGGAGGCTAAATATGTGGCTAAGAGTGTCTGGCTCCTATCTCCTAATCCAGCTAGGACACTTTTCTCCACATTGGGGACAAGTGTCCGACCATGATTGCAATAAAAAAGGATATGAAAAGGGACACTAATCACCAGGACATTATTATCCCCCACACCGGTCCTAAGGTGTATTCCATGGCACGAAGATCTCACAGTGAAACATATTCTTATCGACTGTATAGATTTTAAGATTGTAAGAGATTCGTTTTATCGAGCAGCTACTTTAGAAGTTCTTTTTAGTCAGATGAAAGAAGACTGCATCTTGGGTTATTTGGTTCCTGTTGCTTCAATGCATTTCGCTGAGAAGCAACAGGAACTTGATAATGTGATGTCTAGCACTGTAACATCACTTGTCTTTATTGCATCATGTAAGCGTCTTGTATGTGTTTTGTGTGCTGTCCTCAGTGTTTTATAGAGTGGATGGAAGGTGGATCGTTTCATGCCGCTTCAAAGTTTTCTTCTTTGAAGTAGCAGGAACACAACTGGGCTGGGTGATGCTTAGTTGGTTCGTCGCGATATAGCTGAAATATTGTTGAAATCGACGTTAAATTCTATTGACTCACTTGAGAGAAATCGGTTTGTTGCATAAGTTTTAATGTGTGTATGTTTTAATGTGTGGGATTACTAAGCTATCAACTTGAGTACTTCGAATTTTGTTTGATAGTCGCTATATAGCTGAAATATTGATGATATTAAACCTTAATTATCTCTCTCTCCCTGACCCGTCGGGTGCAGTCCACACTTACACCATCGTTGCTATAAATAGACCCAGGGTATACATAATATAACCCGTGCATTTTAGTAGATGCCAAACCCTCTAAAAAGTTCCTCTGAACGTCAATATTTGTCGAAGAGATTGTTCATGCCATTATTTCAAGATACAACACTGTAAACTGAGGAGTTTAATTACAGAAAACTTATTGAACGCGTAATTGTGTTGAAATTGTTAACTCAATTTTGAACTTTAGTATTTAAACCATTAACATAATTATTCTAATGCAGAACACACGCATTCAAACTTTGAACAATGGCATCCTAAACTCTAACATGAGTGTTCAAAACTTTAACACGCGTATTCAATCTTGAACACTCTCAGAACACGTCGGCGTCCGATTTATTTAGAGTGAAGCTAGCTGTGTAATTTTAACCAGGAAACAATTTTCTTTGTCGAAATTATGCCATATTTTGTCCACTTTATGGAAACATCTTGGCAATTGAATTCTGTGAGATTTCTGTTAGTTAACGGCCCCGAGACCTATAGAGGCCTACTCTACTGCGTAACCCCGATTGACAGCATTTCAACACCCTCTACTTTACTCCACAAAAAGTACCCACAACTAGCCCATAACTTCAACAGCAGACTGTACTTCAACGATATTTCCCGACTGTGCATGAAATAGATCGCCACCGATCCACGTTACTGCTCTAGTTTGACTCGAGCGCTTCAATATGACACCATCCACTCCACATTCGGACAATTTCACCCACTCGAGTGCGTATAAGGGCGACTCTGTGCTTTCTCGACTACTGATGATGTCACAGCCATGTGGGACTGTGGACCACTCGCATCGTATAGGAATATAAGCGAGCTTCAAATGCACACGTCATACGTCTATATTCGCCTAAACCACCCCTTCCTACACCTCCCACAAACGTATACACCCATCAAAGTCCCAAGTTCGAAACCGATATACGCATGGTTTTAATGTACTCCATCATAGTTGTCTTCCTCGCGTACAGAGTGCAGAGAAGGTCGCATGTCTAGGTCATACGGGGATTTCCCAAGTAAGAGGCGCCATTTTTTTTTGAAACTGCAGAGCAACATTGATACCGCCGTACACGAAAAGCTCGATACCGGGATGGCAGTGATCATAGACCCATAATAATGGCATGGTATAGCACGAACAAGTTATGTTTATTGCAAATATGACCCACTTGTATGGGTATTTTGTAGCCCAAAGAAGCGAATTCCCGCCACACAACTTTCTAGAACGTTCCATGGATTCCACACTTACCACTCAATTGGAGGTTGTATCGGGGACCAGTTGATTTTGCAAGAGGCCCCAATGTTATTGTTTCGATTTCTAAGGCGGAGCGATTCTATTGGCTCAAAATACGACGATGTGATTGTTTCTTTTTCTGAATAACTTTTGGTCCATTTAGGGTAAGCTAAGGGGTGCCGTAACCCGAACAATCTTCTCAGTGAAGGGAATTTCCCAGGGGATTCCCCGCCCCTAGCTGCTGCATAGGGAACACATCAGACCTGTTCAGACTTGTCATTGCTATTCCATGGTACAGAGCGTAGGTATATACCATAACATAATACTACAAGGTAGTATGTGTCGTATACCATATTATAATTCCTTCAAGGCCGACATTTTGTGTGAGAAGGCTAGTTCGATGCCTATTGACCTTTGTTTTTTCTGGAAGTTGCCGAAACCAATTACGGTTGACTTGTAGCCTTTTGGACGACACCAGAACTAACCGGAAGTGACCTTTGATCCTGGTCACCGGCGCAAATGCGCATGGTTCAAGATCACTTCCGGTCTTATGACCAGAAGTGATATCACAAACGTCAGTCAACCGGAAGTGACGTCCACAACCTCCACAGAGGTAACGGTCATTAGACATACATGTAGAAGTAACCTTTCTATACTACTCTGGTGTTATAAGCGACGTGAGGTTGAGATACATCAGACCATTATGGGATTTTCTCCTTGTAATCTCGCAACAATAATTGCGATGTCGATATCGTGAGTTTTAACTTTTCGCATTTTGATCGCATTTTTTCAGAGCCTCTGTGAGTGGTAACTTAATATCCTCTTCCTAGTGACGCTTGGTTTTCATAACTGGTTGCGTGGTTTCGCATTTCGTCAGTCAACGCCAGCATCCCAGTCTTATTATACACAACGTGACCTTTAATAGGACAACAAGCACGACACATTTGGAACAGATATGGCCCACATTTCCCCCAAAGACATCCCATTCGCATCCGAAAATGCCATCTTTCTACTTTTCAACATCTCGAGTGCGCATGTACCTCCGTACCTCAGTTCGGCCCCTCTTCCCGCTAGTCGACAATATGAGCTGGTGTTACTTCTATGGGTGTATACATGTAGTCCCAAGTGCGCACCCAATCCGATCGTATCTGAACTTTCTCAATACACTCCTTGTGCGGCTGTGTACAATGGCTTCAAAGTCACACCATGGCTAGGCCAATGTATGGGTCTTGAATTCCTATAAAACCCCCACAATGGACCCATTGTGGCCCATATATACATGTACATGTTATACCCACCTCACACTCAAGGTCAAACACCCCCACTTCTCCGACACACAAATACACACACATGCACACATTCTACTACGGAAGACTTACCTCAAAGACTTAGTGTGGTAAGTTTCAGCCCGCTAATCTGAATCACGATGAAAACATTTAGGGAGAAGGGGCAGAAAATCAGGAAATATAACGCAAAATTCTCATGGCGCTCACATGAGCAATCACAATCAAATTTATCCCAAGAAAATACAGCGAATGTACATTCTGTGTACAAACGGTACACAGTGTCTGTGTACAAACGAATGGAGTGTGTACATATATATACGCCGTAGTTCCTACTAAATGATTTATCCGCGAAATACAGTCATGTAGTACAAAACACTACACAAGCGCAAAATCTTTAAGCCGGACGCCGACAATAAAAAGTCTGGCGTCAATGATCAATATAGATTATTCGCAGTAAAAGCGATCGTATAATAATGTTGTTTTATATAATCTACTTACTATTGGTATCCCTTGATCAATTCATTCATCCATATTTCCTCTGCGACTCCCGAGTTAATTAAACACTCAATTGAACGCCCTTCTCGTGTTATAAATTATGTCTATTTAACCTCATCTTCAATTGGTGTGTTTCACAACCTAGGAGGGGGGGGGGGGGGGGCTGATCTTGTCCTCCCCTCCCAACTAAATATTTTCGTCATCACTCAGATCAGCGGGCCGAAAAATTACTGGGGGAACAATCATCACATAATGGTAACGTCATCAGTAGTAGAGAAAGCGCACCTAGGGTTGGAATGGGTGCATTTGTGTGTGCGGGGGTGGGGTGGCATTGAGTGTAAATGGGCTATATGTGGGTCATAATGGTTCCAATGTGGGAGTTCTATGGCACCTTTTGAACCATGCATTGGCCTAGCAATGGTGTGATACTGAAGTTATTGTACACAGCAGCGCAGATAGGGTCGGATTTGGTGCGCACTTGGGAAAATATACACCCCAGGAAAAAACACTAGTCCATATTGGCGACCAGTATCATATGGGGCTGAACTGAGGTTTAAAATGCTCAGTGATACACATATGCGCACTGTGTGCTATACTTGGTCCAAATCTATAATGCTTTTGTCATATTAAAGCCTTGTTGTGTACAATAAGACTGGGATGCTAACGCTGACCCATTGATACGGTGAAATGCGATCCCACCCACCGCGTTATAATGAAACCCAAGCGTCATTTGGAAGAGGATACTGGTTTACCACTCACAAAGGCTCTGAAAAAAGCGAATCTTTTAAGAGTCACGAGATCGACATCATAATTATTAAAATCGCAAGCCCCAAACGGACCCAAATCTCGACATGGTCGACCCTTTATCACAAGGACAACAGCGATGATAAGGGCCTAAATATCTCATTGTGGGGTTAAGGATCGTTGCGATGTTAATGGCGTCTGCAATGCCGGGAAAATCGGATGGAGAGCGACACTACATAATATTATTCTGGATCTATGGCAGATATCTTAAATTTTGACCAAATTGGCAACCGAAATATGAATTATCTCTGAGCCTTAAACATTACCATAAAATGCATATGTCAGCATCAACAAGAGTACCATCTGACGAATAATATATGCTTTCCTTGAAGTTTAACGTTTCGTAACTTTCTGGCAGGTAACATTCTTCATGTTGCTTACGGCCCTCACGAAATACGTGGGGCTGGATTTCTGTCACTTCATTCCCTGTCTTTGGTTTTTTGATCGTTTCTAAATTTCGTCATCACTATGGATTCTCTGAATGTTGCAAAACATGTTCATGAGGCCTCTAACCCATCATCTTCCATTTATAGTAATGTGCGATATGTATCGCCACATTCGAGAAAACTAAAATGCATATTTGCTCTTGAAGCCGATATAACCCGATTCTGCTAATAATAATAGCATGGTTATGTCATTCGTGGTTGGTGATGTCATTCGTATCGTGCACGTTTGGTCATATCGTATGTTATATCCTGGTTGGTGAGGCCATTCAATATGTCAACATATGAACATCAACAATAAAAGCGTGGCTTTTCACAGGGATCATTCGTGGTTCTTGTGATGTTTTCAGAATTATGCAGTCAGAATATTTGTCTGTGGGGTCATATGACTTCTTGTCAGTATGCTCGCATCGTTTTTTCACCACCCCTTCGAAGTTGCGTTTAATGTGACGCCCAATGGAAAGGAGGTGTTCGGTTTGACCGTATTTTTTTCCTTAGTGTGTTGCGTTTATAAACCGAAAATATAATTTCCTCTCGTTTACTTTGAAAGTTATTAGCTTGAGAGAGAAAATACTGAATTTTCATATTCTAAATTTTCACCGAGAAGAGATTTGTCAAAAAAATATTACGAGTATTAGAAAATAAGCATTTGTTTGTTTTTGCAAGTTTTGGTGATGTTCTTGAAGGGAATCCCCTTCATATATAAAATATGACACCTTTAACCAAAACGAGTCTTACATATCGAAATGCGGTAGGTTTGATCCAAAATGATACTGAAGAATCGTTTTGGTTAAAGGTGTCATATTTTCATAATATTGAAATATGTCCAAACGCTTGTAAGGCTCTGAAAGGGTGTAGTTCACCGCCATTCGGCACATGATTCCTCAAGTTGATAATTGTAACAGCTGCTTGGCCGAATGGTTACAGTGTCGGACTACGGATTGAAAGAAAAACCAACATTTAGGTTCGAATTCCCAAATCCCCGATTTTTTTTCTCTCATTTTTTCCTTTTTTCTCCCATCTTCATTTTGGACTTTAAAGTGCAATAGTGACGTGAAATAAAGGCAGCGAGCCCCTAACGCACACAATCCCTTATTTTATTATAATTCGTGAATAGAATTGCACATGAACAACTCCACACACAGTCAGACAACTTGTTCAGTATTTGAATATTCTGATGATCCAGCTTAGCAAAAAATTAATTGTTACACATATATAATTTCGTCTTAGGGCATCGGAAAGTTGTAACTATGAATTGAAAAGTTGTAAGGTTAAACTTGTCTTATATAAAGGCCTTTATTAAGGAAATGATCCTCAACAAGTGGTGACCCTAATCAAGTGATTATGCATGTGTCAATATGTTGCTTTTTTTCAGTTACTTCCTTAATTATTGTTCGCTCAACTTTTGGCAGTGATTTTTCAGTTTTCTAGTCGGTTTATATATCAATATAACTGATTATTGTTCGTAAATATCTGGGTCGTTCATGAAAATACTAATGGTAACCGTATGAGAATATGAACCAGAATTTCCCATTAGACTGGCCTCGCCTGTCTGACAAAGAGTTGGGGAATACCTGAGCATTACGTCACAATTTACCGACCGGTTCGGAGTGAGACAATAGCGCAACAGAGAACGACTCTGAAGGGAACAAGTGAGAAATGACTACATTGTAGTCAAAACCTGCGGCAGTGGCAATAATACAGTGAAAGACATATCAGCGGAGGTAGTGGTAATTGTAGAAAAAAGCGCCATCTGCCAGTGTTTTCATGCCAAGGGAAGTAATTTTCAACTTGTAACCCACAATTGTAAGGATTGCGTCATAGTTCTGATACCATATATATATATATTCGCTTTCCCCATTCAAAATCCGACGATTTTGACTGGGCCGTGCCGTCTATACTGAATTGACAGACGAACTCACCATGATCGCTTTGGCAATGTTTTGGTACAAGTATCGTGTATGCCAAGTTTCAAAACTTTCGGTTCAGTCGTTACTTTTTGCAAACCAAAAAGGCTTTCAAATATTTGGAAATCCAAACAAATTTCGAAGATTTAGTCATAGCACGAAAATCTGCGCTCTTCAGTCTCCCTTCTCGCTTACTTTGCCGATCAAAATGAAAAATTTATATTTCCTTCAAAGTTATTTTTCAATAAATTTAGTATCAGGTCTATCACTTTGATCTGCGAAACTACGGAATGAGATTAAAGGCTTTATCGAACTGTCCAAGAGGCATAATGACACTTTTTTACTATTCAAATTGAGGCCTGTTACAGTCTTGATATTCGATTAAAATAATTATTAGGTTTCTGCATTTACGTTCGTTATCATCTGCGAACTAAATCCCTTGCCACTCTTTTACACACCAGCAAGTCAATACCAAGACATGGTTTGCTTCTTCTATATAAATGATTAGCTATTTCATTCTTAGGAAATATCATCTCATCTGACATGTTCGGCCAAGCCTTTTCAAAGGTTGCTAATTTTATTAATTTCTTTTCTTTAAATCAAATTCTGCAAACAAGAAACATTTCTAGTCAGTATCTATGGATATCTTCCTACACTCAATTCGCGAATATGTTTGTCACTAAATCATTCAAAGGTGATTCAAGTGCGAAGTTTCGGCGCTAGTTCACTAAACAAGGTCTGTGTGTAAGAGGATGATGTCGAATTCTCGTTATTATCTTTTGATAATCAAATTGTTGCATTCGCGAAAATGACTGCCAAGTTAAAGTCAATGCGAAAGGTATCTAAGTATCAAAATCAATCTCAAAAACCCTTCCAGGAAAACAAAGTCCCTGGCTTTTGGCCACGAGGTCAACTAGATCGTTTTTACGGTCAGTATCTGCTATATATGACATAATTCCATTCGTAAAACTAATTGACAAAGTAATGTAAATTGTGTATAGAACCAGTAAATTCTAGCAGAAATGGGCTCTGACTTGAGAGAATGATGTAAAATGCAATATGTTTCGGCTCATTGTCTGCTGATACACATAAGTATTGAATGTACGGAAGCGATTAATGCTATTCTAAAGGGATTCTGAGCGCGGAAGAGGACGGGAACATCAATATCAGCGAAGCAAGGCCATGGCTTGCGAGAATGAGGATAGAGAGGCTGTGTTCCGAAAGAGAATCATTCAAAATAGCTATTTGCCAAATGTCATGCTTGTAACCGAAAGTGCACAATTTAACTGCACAACTGTGAGGTATTGTTCGCGCACAGGGGTGTCTAACTCATTAAATACTACATAGTCATTTATGTCCCTTCGGAGTGAGCTACCATTTGAAATTGTCCGGTAATGAGTGAGTCCATCTGAATCCTTTCGTCGGCAAAATAAGCATTCAAGATTCAAGATTTTATTGTACAAACACCTGTCAAAAGCAGAGTGCACAATTTTAAGAGGAATACAACAAGAGAAACAATGGAACAGTGACATGAATATTAATCTTTATATATATATATGTATATGTTATATCTGAGAGATATGTTATATCTGAGTGTTACCGTTGATATTAGAACCTTGATTTTTGGCATGAAGATGCATTAGGGGACTGTTACCAGCATGTTACTTTTGATGAAAATTTCTGGTGATTTTTGATTAAAATCACTGGTGAATCTAACTTGAGCCGTGCCCATCTTAATATAGGCAGGATTTCAACTGGGGGTACAAGAGTTCAGCGTGCGCCGGAGTCCTAATGCCTACCCTACTTCTTATGTCCTGTGACGTTATTCACACTGGGCATGAAGGTGCATTAGGGGACTGTTGCCAGCATGTTTCGAGCTGAACTACTTTAGATGAAAATTTCTGATGATTTTTGATTAAAATCACTGGTGATTCTAACTTAGGCCGTGCCCATCTTAATATAGGCAGGATTTCAACTGGGGGTCCAAGAGTTCAGTGCGTGTCGGAGTCCTAATGCCTACCCTACTTCGTAGGTCCTTTGACGTTATTCACACTATTTTCATGTATTATAAATCCAATCCGGAAAATAACGAAGCAATAATTCATTCCACAGAATATAGTTGCAAATGAATTCAAACGCGCCTGAAGACAGTGTTGTCATGTGAGATCGGAGGTTGAAAAGAAAAGTGTGGCAGAGATCACACTCTGTTAGCGCATGCGCATTTCAAAAAGTCACAAGAAGAAGAACAACAAGAACAACAACAACAACAACAACGCGAGCCTCCCGTAGACCTGCGTGCCGCAGGTAAAAATATCCATCTAAAGCGAACTAGTTAGATAATTAGTTGGATGTGAGGAATTTGAAGCATGCGATTAGAATCGTTCGTTCGCGATGCAACTCAGTATAATGCAAATCGCACTGTGAGAACTTGCCTCAGGCAAAGTCATTGAATGGCTTGAATTTCCTTGTGAATGCGTATATTTCTAGTGAACTTTGCATTTCTACATACATATAAATCAATGGCATTTCGCCAGAATATGGTGTGAGATGCAATTATAACTTCATGAACAATATAAAATCACAACGATACAATATAGTTGGAAACAGGCCTGACGGTGGCCCTGCATAAGCCAAGATCAGCGTGAAAGCGAATAATTTCATCGAAAGTTTGCATGAAAGCGTTACAAATATCACAGGTAGTTTGGAATCAAGGAATATATATATATTCACCGGTGTATGACGGTTCAATATATCTCCACCTAAATAAATCATGTCATCTTTGCAAGGCTAAGTATCGTTATAGTCATGTCAATATTATTCGAGGAGCTCGCAAATTAAAACTAAATACTCATTCTTGCTTAACCCTACCTGGCCTGGGGGACATTATGCCCCTCTCCCCCTACCAAACTTTTTCCCCTATCTCCGGAACGACAGAAAACAAATGTAAGCTGACTTTCCGTGACTTTTAGTTTATCGTATTGGGATCCTTTTCAGCCTATTTGCATAACCCCCGGAGCAGAGAATCATGAGTAAATTCAAGATGGTCGCCATATGGTGTACCAGAAAAGTGACGTTTTCGTCAGTTGCCTAAAAAATTACAGCTTTTCTTCGTGGAAAAGTGCGTAATAGAATTTACTTCACATCAGGTTATTTTTACTAATTTATCATGCAGCTCTTGCAGAACAAAATCGAAAATTCTGACCGAAAAATCGACCAAAAAATGCCTTTATTAAGATGACGTCACTGTGACGTCATCAATGGTGCTAGCTTGGATTTTTTACATTTTCCGGTAGAGCTTGACCCAAGGGTTTAGTGTGGTAAGTCAAGGGGTAAGAAAAAAGGAAAATATTTTTGGGAAACCGAAATGCCCCCTCCTCCCCGGCCTGGATAGGTCTCAAAAAGCTCAGGCCAGATAGGGTTAAATGCCCTGGTCAATGTACTAGTAATATTGTCGTGAAATGGAATACAGGTTGGTGATCAGATGTGAAGATTTTTTACATTCAATCTTTTGTCATGGACTTTGTAGGACAAGGTCATTTATTCTACTTGGAGAAACTTTTTCATCAGTTCATTGACGGCCTCTGGTTGGTCCATTTGTACCCAATGACTGGAGTCCTCCACGTACTTCACGGTCATATTGGAGACGTATTGAGAAGCAAGGGGAATTAACTCTGCATCCAAAAAGTGATCGTGCTTTCCCCAGATGACCAAAGTTGGACAGGACACCTCGTTCGTCGTTTTTAATGCTTCCTTGCCTCGACTCATGGCTCTAATGTAGTTGATCGGACCGGTGAAGGAACCTGAAAGTAAACCATCTAATGAATGAAAACTACAACACCGGTTATGACGTGAACAAATCATATGCAGAACATTTTGCACTCAAGGTAAACAACGGTGGACCTACTCCTACTAAGTACATGCCGCGATTCTTCTGAAAGAATATATGATGAAACTGTGTAAAATAGATATTATCACATGAATTTAGACTCATTCATTTTCAACATCCATTTGTAGGTTAATTTCAACTTCTACATCATTTCAATCTAGCTCACTAATAGTGGGAAGGCATATTTATAAGTTTCCAAGTTTAGATCTAGCTGAACGTTTGCGACGAAGATTGTCATAAGCTTCAATTCTGATATTTAGCTTAACCTGTGCTGAGAAGGCGTATCAATCAGCTTCGAAATTCGGATCGACCTTACCACAGTCAGAAAAATTGTGTTGGCTCAATACCCTTTTTATGGTGTTGAGGGCTGGTCAACAACATAAAGCGGTGTTGAGAAGTGGTGTTGACTCATGGTCAGGGCATTTCAACTCCAAATAATGGTGTTGGTTAGTAGCATTGAAAGCGCAAATCTGGTCGTATAAATTGACGTCACATCCATGCAGTCAGGGAAAAGTGGAGGGGTTTGGAATGAATGTTTTAGGGTCGTGGTGGGCCAATAGTGGCCCTACGGGATCGAGGAGGGTGTCATATTGAAGCGCTCGGTGAGTGGAGGACGCTTGGGGTGGTTTGGATGAGCAGTGACGCCATTCTGCGCATGCACAGTCGAGGAGTTTTAGTGAAAGTGTGTAACGGGTCTTGGGGACATATAGTTCTTGTCTAACTTCAGCACCTTTAATTGGTGATAAGCCCAACACCATTTTCATGTCTGTGTATCTGTAACGGAGACGGCTTGATGTGTATGTTCCAACATTCTGATTTAGACTACCTTTTGCGGAGAGTTATAGCATGGACATTATCTTCTTTAGTTTAAAAATACTATAATGTTAGCAAAGAATGTATATCTATTTTGAGCTGAACACCAATAAATGGTGTTGAATTTTGATCTACACCATATGTCCTCAACACCGTTTATTAGCGTTGGCGTTGGTTAATTGGTGTTGGCTCAATTTGGTTTGATCAGTTAACACCAAGATGTGGTGTTGAACCATTTTCACCACCCTTTATTGGTATTGACCAATAACAAGTGGCCTCAACACCAGTTTTAAGTGTTCGCATTGATAAACACCATTTCTCAACACCACTTTACGGGGTTGACCAGGCCTCAACATCAAAAACGGTTGTTGGGTCAACATCAAAAATGGTTGTTGGGTCAACACAATTCTTTCGGCTGTGTGACTCACATCCACCGGGGAAAGCATAGTAGTAGACTTGAACGTTCCGATCAAGCCTAACTTTATCGGAGACCAAGTCATGTTTATGAGCTTCAATATCTGGATCTACCCCACCTTCAGCTGAAAGGCCTATTTATTTCACCCAAGGTCCAATTCTCACATCAAATGAGGTAATTAATTTTTTGAATAATATGTGTAATATGAGGAAAATCGGAGAAAAAATAATAAGTTCGTGTGCATTTTTTAGTTTTAGACAAGTTAAGTGGCCTGACATATGCTCCATTTGATAACCAAGCAAACGTAGTGAATAGCCCTGGTTTTGAAACATAGTCATGAAAAAATCATATAAATAATATCTATATTTTTTCTTATATTCAAACTCTTTGAAGATAATGGCAATGCCTATCAAAATTTATCAAATTGGATGGATGTTGCTGCGCAAATGTCTCGGGAAGGCGAATTTTGAAGGAAATCCCTATCTCTTAACCCAGGAAAGGGAGATAACCTACTAGAAAAACAGGCAAAACAAAATGGCCGCTAAAGCCTATACCACTACTGACCTCAAGTAAGAGGAAAAGCGTATCTATAACCATCCAGTCTGACTTACCTTTAGCGGAAAAGACGTATTTATAAGCTTCTACATCTTCTTTTGTCATATTATTTGAGCGAACACCTGCTCTTCGACCAGTGAAGGTTATTTCTATCATCTTCATATCATTACTTCGGCAGATGAGCTCGGGTAAGTACGGCAGTTGGAATAGAAAAATGTACCTGAGAGAAAAAAAAACCATCCAGAGGATTTTTCATCAATAAAATAGTTCAGTCTATTAGAAAATGACAGAGGCTATCTTTTCAAATGTTCTTATCTGCATTCTGAGAGATGCAAAACCCCCATCCCCCATATCAAATTCTCCAGTAAAGAGCCGGTGTTTAGGCTAAGAATGTCCAGTGGCTATGAGTGTCCGGGCCCTATCTTCTAACCCAGCTAGGACATTTTTCTCCACAATGGGGGCGAGTGTCCGTCCTTGGTTGCAATAGAAAATGATATGAAAAGGAACACTAATCACCAGGACAATCTTATCCATCACACCGATACTGCCGCTGCCGATGCACATTTGTTTCAAGTTGGATAAAATTATTCGCTATATATATTATAGGCCTACCCTTACCAATATAAAGTAATGTTCAATGTCCTTAAAGTCCGTAAATCCAATAAAAAAATATTCGATATAGGCAATATACATGGTAGCATCAAATCTAACATTCTTTAGTCGGGACTCACCCACAAGATATTATGGCGTCAAACCATGTTCAAGCCATGTTCACCTGAGCGTTAACCCTACATGTATCTGGCCTGGGGGAAGGCGAAATGGCCTCCCATACCAAACTTTCTGCGCTATCTCCAGAACGACAAAAAATGAAGAGCTGAAACTCATTGACTTTATAGTTTATCAGATTGGGGTAATTTTGAGCCTATTTGCATAACCCCTCGAGCAGAGGATCATGGATAGATTCAAAATGGCGGTCACGTGGGGTACCAGAAAAGTGATGTTTTTGTCATATGTCTTCAAAATTTCTGCTTCTCCGCGATGAAAAGTGGGCAAAAACTATTTTATTTTACATCACATTAATATTTACTAATTCATCATGCAGTTTTTACGGAGAAATTGCATCAATAAAAAATTCGGAAAATCCGACCGAAAAATCGACCAAAATATGCCGTTTTTGAAAACGACCTCACTGTGACGTCATTAAAGCGGCCATCTTGGATTTTTTTTCACATTTTCTGATAGAGCTTGACCCAAGGGTATAGTGTGGTAAGTTTCAGCCCTTTAGCTCAAGGGGTAAGAAAAATAATGACGGGGGGGAGCGGCCAGAATACGTCCCAAAAAACCCAGGCCAGATAGGGTTAAGCAGATGCAAAAAACATATATCTGTATGAAATCTTCTGCACAATTAGCCGTCCGTTTTGCTGTGGATGTGATTCAATATCCACGAAATAGCATTATTAAGAATTCGGAATAAACAGTGGTTCTATTTCTTTCTAGTAATATATATATCTATATACTTTGAGCTAACCGTCACCCCGCTCTCCTTCGTGGAATTTTTGCAGAAAAAGCTTTTTTTCTAAAAGCCCAATTTATTACCTTTTTGAATAACAGTAGTTTGCACTTCGGACATGGGAGCGTTTGGCTCATAGAGTTGTTGAAATTCGAGTACTCTTAACCTTCAATATTGAATGTTAAAGACTGGGAAGGAGAGCGGGGTTATAGTCATCATTTTCCCAGTCAATTATTGCATCAAACTGCCCTTACTGGAATACTATTTTTTTGGCACCCTGGTTGCGGCAAGTTTGCTAACACAAACGCTGCAGTCATCCTGATTATCCCACAAGGAACTGCAGCTTTCTATCCTATCTCCGGAACTACAAAAGATAAGAGCTGATACTCTATGACTTTGTAGTTTAATAATTATCATATTGGGGTCATCTTGAGCCTATTTGCATAACCCAAAGTGCAAACGATCATGGATAAATTCAAAACGGCGGCCATGTGGGGTACCAGAAGATTGATCGATGTTTTCGTCATTTTTCTTCAAATTCATGCTTTTCTTTGAGGAAAAGTAGGCGAAAACTGTATTATTTCACATCAGGTCATCACATCATTAGATACAATATATACGAAGGCAATCCTAATACGATTAGTCCAATATGCAGTAATTTGGCTGTAGGAATACATTGTATTATAAATAACGCAGTAGCATAATTAATGTCTACAGCAACTGTATGTGTTAAGCAATAACTGCAAATGTGTCGACGATGCTTCAACTCTTCCCCGCCTTGGGGGAGACTATTATGGTCCCCCATACAAATCCTCGAGTCGACAAACATTTAAGAGCAGACACTCCCATGAACCTGTAGTTTATCATATAGAGGGGCATTCTTAGGTTATTTGTATACCCCCTGAGGATCAAGTATAAATTCAAAATGGCAGCCATGTGGGGGTATTAGAAAAGTTATGTTTTCGTCATTTTTCTTCAAAATTCCTGTTTTCTGCGGGGAAAAGTGGATAAAAACTATTTTATGTCACACCAGATAATTATTTACTAATTTATCTTGCAGTTTTTGCGAAGAAAACACATAATTACAAAATTCAAAAAATCTGGCAGAAAAAAAAATCGACTCAAAAATGCCAAGTTCAGATATGATTAACAATATATGTTGACAATGCCACCTGCGGTAACATCAAATATTGCACGAAGATATTGAATGGATTACATTGAAAGAAATTAACTACAGCACAGATATCCTGGCAACTCAGTTACTTTGCGTATACACTAAATGTTCTAAATGTTTAAAGATATATCACAATAGAAATAAATAAGCCATCATATAATTGATTGCTGTTTTGAGTTATATCATAATATCCCGAAAACTATGTTCATTTGCAGAAACATTAAACGCAACATTAAAATGTTAGTGGAAAACGATGCCGGTGTGATGGATAAGAATGTCCTGGTGATTAGTGTCCCTTTTCATATCCTTTTCTATTGCAACCAAGACGGACACTTGTCCCCAATGTGAAGAAAAAGGTCCTAGCTGGGTTAGAAGATAGGGGCCGGACACTCGTAGACACCGGACATTCTTAGCCTCCACACCGGACATTCTTAGCCTCCACACCGGACATTCTTAGCCTCCACACCGGACATTCGTAGCCTCCACACCGGACATTCTTAGCCTCCACACCGGACATTCTTAGCCTCCACACCGGACATTCTTAGCCTCCACACCAGCATACTGACAAGAAGTCATAAGGCCCTATAGACGAAAAAACTGACTGCAAGTTTCTAAAACCATCACAAGAACCAAACGTGATCCCTGTGATAATTTGTATCCTAACCACGCTTTTATTGTAGCTGTTCATGTGGACATCTTGAATGGCGTGACCACACGACCCCTGGCACCGGCTTGAGCGCTATTAGATACAAAGTGTGACTTCATGGTCATGGAGGTACCTAGGATCGCTTCTTTATTACCACTCCATTTATGGCAGAATTGTTTGCTCCAGATCAGTTTGAATTTCAGATTAAGTAATCACTGATAGTAAGAAGCTAAGAGACAGACAAGAAATTATGAAGTGTATTGTTGTAAAAAAAATTATATTATGATGTCACACTCGTGTCATGTCGGTCTCAATATGTTTTAACTTGTGGTAATGCTGTCAGAATCTTTGCATGTCCATAGATACCAAATAGCATATGGTTTTCAACATCAGGACCAACGGTTTTCCGAAGTTCATAACTATATCCTCTTGGCATTAAACTTGCCACAGAGCTGGAGATTTGGACCGTTTATAATTACGCTGACAACACCTACAATACGTTTTCGTGGAGATATATTTCCAGGTGATTTGAGCAAAAATACTGTGATTATTAATTTGATCATAAAAGTTCACAGGAAGACGATTTTTTTTTGTCATGTTGAACAAAGTTGTCGTATGACAGCATTTTAACATCATGAACACCTCAGACCTGTTTGAGTGTGATAAAGTCATTTGTGCATTATACAACCTTTCAAAAAATACCAAATATGCCATAGTTTGAAGTTCAATAACAATTCACATGGTGTTTACTATCTTACCCCTATTTCAGAATTGTGTTAGTGCTTGAAATATGACACTATTACATTACATTACCACCACTAAACATGTTTTCATGCGGACAAAAAATGATCTCCGATCATCAACAATACCTACAGTATAACTCCAGCTAATTCGAGCAAATATAAAGTGATTATGTATTATATCATGGAGCTCAGGGGAGGTCAAAGGTGACCTTTTGACCAATGTCACAATATGACGTCATTATATAGTGATTTAGTGCATTATATAACCTTTCCAAAAATACCAAATATACCATAGTTTCAATTATTGATATGGTGTTTTTACTATCTGTACTCCCATTCTAAAACTGTGTTCTAGTGCTTAGAAATTCGACAACAGTACATCATGCCAACAGCCCTTAAATCTGTTTTCATTAAGATAAAAATTGATATCTGGTCATCAGCAGTGCATATCCAATACATTTCCAGATGATTTGATCATAAAGTTCTGAGGAGTGCAAAAATTTCATTTTGAAAAATATCAGCAAATTATGACGCCGTAATTGCCACAAACATGTTTAAATATGTTCTAGTCATTCAGTGCATTATATAGCCTTTCTGAAAATATCAAATATGCCACAGCTTGGAGTGTTATATCTACTCACTCGCAGATTTTTCTATCTATTACAGAAATTTATTTTCATAGCACACTGTCAGTGTTTCAAAGTCCCATCAATTCCAAACGCCCCAATGGCCAGAGTGCAAACAATAGATTTTCAACTTCGCATATGATAGGCTCTCAGAAAAACATAGTCGACAAAATTTCCCAGTCGGTGTTTGTTGTTTGTTCGTTTACCGTATCCTTGAGGTCGTGATATTGAAAAAAGAGAGCCGCACCGATCCGCGCGTTTATGTGATCCGATTACGACATGATAGATATTAAGCATACCCAGTCTATCTACCTCTCAAACACATCACTGAAGGTCAGTAGGTCGGAATTGCTGTTTTAGCTGAATCCGATTAGCGCTTAGGCCCGTGTAAGAATAGGTTATAACATGAAATAGTGAATTTTGCTATCTGTGTTTTGGTCAGAAGGACAAAACTCTAACGTGTAGCCATTATTCCATTTATAACCGCCAAATCTGTCGGGGTTATGAAAGAATTATTATTAGGAATGAAAATTATTAGAGTTGACAATCCGCGCTATAAAATCACAGACGAACAGACCAATGGAACTCTTTTGACGATATAGAAATGTTTAAAATCACTTTTACAACAAATCAAGATTGCTAGCGTCTACACACAGGCCTGTGTCTGGGCGACAAGGCTATATTCTTAAATAACAGTCACCAAAGTAGAAACATATTACCAAGATTTCTTGAACTGTGCCCAGTTAGATGCTATATGGGACAGAAAAAGATTTGGTTGAGGGGCATTCATAATGATCAATCTATCCACTACATCCGGGTACTGCATGGCCACGCCCCAACACGTGATGCCTCCCCAGTCGTGACCAACAAGAATACACTTGTTGTACCCTGTAATAGACATAACAGCTTCCTTAGGATGAGAATGAAAGAGAAATGACACAAAAACAGACTCGATCATAGTTCACAATGAATAAAATACATCACGGGACAGTCTGCATGGTCTGCTGGCATGCCAAACAGTAAGCTTAGACATTGTTCAGGCATGCCACGCATTAAGCTTAGACATTGTTCAGGACTTAGACATTGTTCAGACATGCCACACAGTAAGCTTAGACATTGTTCAGGACTTAGTATTATATTATATTATATTATACGAGAAACATAATCGGTGTGAAGAGAGTTTTATCTATCCAAATTGACTTTGAGTAGAAGATATTGACGTTGCCCGCGCGTTACCACGTTGCCCCCTCCTGACGATATTGCTTAGAAGATGATGGCGTTGCCAGAGCCTTACCGCGTTGCCCTTCCTAGCGGCATTGCTTAGAAGATATTCGCGTCGCCCGAGCGTTACCACCTTGCCCTTCTTAACGGCATTGCTTAGAAGATATTGACTTTGCCCGAGCGTTACCACGTTGTCCCTCCTAACAACATTGCTTAGAAGATGATGGCTTTGCCCGAGCCTTACCGCGTTGCCCTTCCTAACGGCATTGCTTAGAAGATATTCGCGTCACCCGAGCGCTACCACGTTGCCCTTCCTAACGGCTTTGCTTAGAAAATATTCGCTTCTCCCGAGTGTTACCACATTGCCCTTCTTAAATTATTGCTTAGAAGATATTGGCATTGCCCGAGCGTTACCACTTTGCCCCTCCTAACGACATTGCTTAGAAGATGATGGCATTGCCCGGGCCTTACCGCGTTGCTCTTCCTAACTGCATTGCTTAGAAGATATTGACGTTGCTCGAGCATTACCACGTTGCCCTTCCTAACTGCATTGCTTAGAATATATTGACGTTGCCCGACATTCACCAAGCCTCGATCCGTTTTCCGCTTTTTACAAACAGCTCCAAATCTAATCTCACCCACAGGCAACAAAAATGTAATGAGCTGTTACATTATTATGCGCGCAATGTATTACGCGAAACATGTCACATAATTTAGTTTCTAACTGTGCAGTTATGTCAACCATGCCATTATACATTTCAATTATGTCATGAATAACATCAGTACGGTATTATATCAAGACAAACGCAAACGAACTCTTTTTGGATAGAGCAGTTTTACAAAATTTACAGAGCTGTGACGCCGCTTAGCAACACAATGGCGGAATTTTCATTGAAAAAATGACGTGGATGGGAGGGATAGGTATCTATGACTACAACCTGAAAATAGAACCGGTACGTTCTTTCATTCATGCATTATCCATCACGCGCTGGTGATCCATGCCAATCAAAACGCCAAACCAATGGAATATCATCGAATCATACGAACTGTTCCTTCCGTTCTACATTTTTATTACGGTGGGGCAGAGATCATTCCTGCAGCCGTTTAGACGAAAGGTATATGCAATCGAAGCCAGGAGATTGGTTGCCCGAGTGTTACAACGTTGCCTATCCTAGCTGAATGGCTTAGAAGATTTGCCCGAGCCTTACCACGGTACCCTTCCGAACAAAACTGCTATGAAGATTTTGGCGTCGTCCGAGGGTTACCACTTTGCCCTTCCTAACAGCATGCAGATATTGACCAGAAGACACTATGTATGCTCGTCTACCCAAATCATCATAGCTTTGGATATACTGACATTATTCGTCTACGGACACTGATATTGGTCAAATACATTATATCTCACCTAATGCTGAAATAAGTTGTTTGATATCGCTGACGAGTTTCTCCACAGTGTAGTCCAAAACCTCCCTGGGTTTGTCCGACTGGTTATACCCTCGTTGATCAATCGCTACCACTCTAGAAACGACAACAGTGCAATGAGAAATACATTAGAACTATATGATGATAATATCGGCACATCTGTTACATGAGCTCCATATGATGATAATATCGGTACATCTGTTAGCTCTACATGATGATGATAATATCGGTTCATTTGTTACAGTAGCTCTGCATTAGCTCTATATGATGATAATATCGGTAAATCTGGTACATGAGCTCTATATGATGATAATATTGGTACACCTGCTACATGAGCTCTATATGATGATAATATCGGTACATCTGTTACATGAGCTCCATATGATGATAATATCGGTACATCTGTTACAATAGCTCTATATGACGATAATATCGGTACATCTGTTACATGAGCTCTATATGATGATAATATCGGCGCATCTGTTACATTAGCTCTATATGACGATAATATCGGTAAATCTGTTACATGAGCTCTATATGGTGATAATATCGGTACACCTGCTACATGAGCTCTATATGATGATAATATCGGC
>JAVTVY010057356.1:0-31769 GCA_036873755.1 Hanleya hanleyi | reverse complement strand
ATGTTCTGGCAGAGGGTGACATTATTATCAGTAGTCATGATGATTTCATACACTGGTCTTTGACATTCCTTCTGACCTTCATCTAGGTCAGTGTGATATGTTGAACAGATCTGTTCCCTTTTATATGTCTTCCAAGATCTTCATTAAAACTTCAACTTTTGTTGGTGTATGGTAGTATGTATTTGTGAAGGTGTTCAGCTCCATATGGAGTAATTATACTGTCAGAAGAGATCAGAAATGTCACTTTTTTTATTTGTAACTCCCATCAGGACACCATCATCACCATCGGCACCATTTGTCACCACCTCCTTACGACACCCACCATATCGCACCCTCTGGACATGTGACACCTCCAGGGCATGTGGCTTCGTCAGGTCTTTTATTAGCCACCTCAGGCCATGTGACCCAGGGCACTCTGAACCTGTCTTCCTCCAATCAAATGTCCATGTCGACACTGGCTCTCTCCGGTTACACCATGTCCAATTTGCAGTATGCGGCACCCCCTCCTATGCAGCCTCAGCCCTCAGGATCTGGTCACATGGGATACTTTATACCCGTGGATCATCTCCAACCTATGCAAGCAATGGTGACAAATGGACATATGAATGGAGAAGATGACCCGGAGGATTTTCACGACAGCAGAAGGGTGAGAGATTTTGGAACTTTTACTCTATATAATTTTACCTGGCGGAACTGTTCGTATGTTTTGGTGCAATGTCATGAGACTGTGAGAGTCAACTGTTCTCTGGTTAAGGACACACAGCAGCAATCCTCAGTAATCTTTATCATGTCTTACATGCCGAATTTTCAACATGAACTAATGCTAAATATTAATATGTAAAATGATGTTAGGTGGTATTGTTAATCACAGGTAAGATTTCAAGCTGATACGGTCAAAATAAAAATGCCTTCAAGTGAGCTGCTGTGATTTACGTAAGTGTGAAGTGCCCAAAAGTTCAACCTTCATGATCAAGTATTGCAAAGTGTCCTAAACATCTGAATATTATCATTTCAGGTACGCAAGTCTGACCGGATTGCTCACATGGAGGCAGACATATATCCACGGCGCCCCCCAAAATACATCCCCAAACAATACAATATATTTGAGGAAATTTGTGAGTTTTCCATCTTGCCAACTCCTCTAAATTTCCGTCAGTCAAGATAACTTCGCTCCAGACATTTGGTCTAATTCAAGTTATAGTTGTCTCCTTTCGTTGTGTTTATAATGATTAGGAAAAAAATGAACCAAAATTTAGATCCTGTCTTTTGTAGTTGTGTGATACGATATGATGATTTTGAAAAACATATAGTTAATTACGACACTTATCCTAGAGGCTCTACAAAACACAAAATTTCTACTTTTGGAACTTAGATCTACTTTGTTCAAGTGATTTATGTAAGACTGATTATTTTTGGCCAATCTTTTTTAAGAGATTCTTGAATATAGGTAAAAGCTGACAGCTTCAAATAAATGTACTGTTATATACAAATAATGAATTACGAATGCCCCATATTTTTGGAGTGACCATGTTGATGTTCATTTTACACAGGGTGTGAGGAGTGTATGACCACTTACAGTGTAGAATGTCCATCACATAAACTTCAGACTGTCCCAGATAAGATGGTCCTGTCCAGAGCATGGTCTAGTTTGCCGGGAATTCTGCAGATTTTCCGCTTTGGTAACACACCAGGTACGATATCTCATCATTAGAAATTCTGATAAAGTCTAGTCTGAAATATTCTGTCTTCGGTTGGCAATCCAGATTTTCCGATATAAATCTGACTGTCTTTGAACTTCGCCCATAAATTTCTGGGTAGTTTATTTTTGTTTCTCTTCATGTAGCAATAGGCAGAAATTTAGTATGCATAGATCTTTCTAATTTGGGCATACCCTCCATTATATGTGGTCTGAAAAAGAAAAGAAAAATGAAATTAAAAATTTTGTTTCCCCCCCCCTCCCAATGTGGGGAGAGGGGATTTTTTTCTAACATATAAGTTGAATATCCTTTATCATATAGGATCCCATAACTGGAATATTGACTGATAATTAATTTCTCAAGAAAGATATTTAAATGCATCTAGTACTATCTGCTTGTATTATTGAGTTGATGGTCAGGTGACTGATATCATGAATTGCATTCATCATTATTGGTGTGATAATCAAACGTGATTTCATTTTGTTTCAGAGCTTGGTGTCTTTGCCAAGCGCACCATCACAAAGCAAACCCAGTTTGGACCTTTTGTTGGTGAACTTGTTGGGGTTAGAGAGGAAGTAGTCAACAAAAGGTTTATACTCAGGGTAAGTTTCTGATCCTTGGATGATAGTAGCTTACTTCTCCTCTGTGTAGTTAAGATTGTTATGTCTGTAGGTATGCATTAGGCCATACAAAGTTAATTGTTTCTCAGTGGCTCATTTGTATACGTTCATTGTGAAATGGGGTTGTATAATGTGATAGTGATATCTGTCCTCTATCCCGTCTATACATCTATTAATGTGTTTGATCCATATCTCCAGTTCAACGTCCTAGATTGGTAGCACATTTTGGGTATACTGGCGATTGCGACAACAACATACAAAATTTATCCTGCACTGTAATCATTGTGTATAGAATGCCATCCATTGATTGTAGTTATAGCCTCTACTATGTCTGTATTTATGTATGCATCTCCATTATTGGTTCATTTTCAGCTGGAGAAAGAGAATGGAGAATACAGATATTTCAACACAGCAGACGAAAACCGTTGTAACTGGATGATGTTTGTCAGGCCCGCTGATAATTACGCAGAGCAGAATCTTGTGGCTTACCAGTTTGGCTATGATATCTTCTTCACTGTCACAAAGAACATCGAAGCAAAACAGGAACTAAAGGTAAATATATATATATTCTGATATACAGGCCTTGCATTTTGACGGGGCCGATCGGCCCCGGCCCCGTGATCGACCCCGTGAGCACTTTTCACGGGGATTTTTCATCGGCCCCGTCAAATCACTCCAGTGAGTTTATTCCCATATCTTCATGGAATAAATCTAATCCTAGTACGGTACTGTGTCTTCTGTCTTGACGATTTGTGCTTGGGCCAAGAAAAAAGATATGTCTAGTTTCCGGTTACCCGACCGAGTCTAAATAAATCGTGCGAGTTTAATAATTTTATCAGCAAATTCCAACGAAATCACAACGAAGACCGCGTTTTACAACAACAACAACCGTAAAGCGGCGCGCCCACTGTCAGCATACCGTAAAGTGTGACGTGACTGTAGAGCAGCATGGCATGGCGGCCGGTTGACGATCTTTTCAGCAAATAAAGCACCTACTTCTAGGTCGGGAATCGAGAAATCAGCAACGTGATTACGGTTCAGTCGACCTGATCATGTTTATCAGGACAATTTTAAACATATTCTCCATCAACTTCGAAAGAAATCTACTGATTTTATGGCTTGAAATGGCGTTTGTTGAAGCAGTGTTTCGCGGACACGGCAAGTGGTGTTCGTTTTCAGTGAAATCGGCGACGACACAGTCAAAGTCGCCGTCAAAGTCGAACCGACCGGTACCATTTCTCCGCTAAAAAATCCAAAATTTCCTGACTGTTTTATTATGAAGGCATTGCAATAAACCCCCAAGATTCAAGCAAGTAATAATTCTTCGTTTTTCGAGAAATGGCGTGTTCAAATCGTTGTATTATCCCGTCTCGTTTCTCAAATTGCTCGAATTAGATAGGCGCTGGTACAGATCTCCATGATGTTCAAATTAATTTCCCATTTCATTTTATGTTGTATGTGTCAATTTTTTTCTTCGGACTTTTCCAGAAAACAAGTGCACTCCCCCTATGGAAGGCACTGGAATTCTACAGGGAAATTTCATCATTCCTGGAGGGAAATCCTTGGAATATATTGTTTTGCATATCAAGTTAATAAATTAAAACGATACTCGTTTTGGTGGTAATTGAAAACAGCAGTCAAAACACATTATTGGCAATTATTATTTCTACAATATCAGTACAATAACTGGTTTCAGCAGAAGTCGTTGAAATATCAAGATTTGCTGGATATTTGCAAAAATACCAACATGGAGGGTATTCATTCCCCCCCCCCTCTCCCTTTATCTTTTTGGTGATAAGATCTTAAATGAATATCTGAAAATATGGGGGAATATGTTGGGGGGGGGGGGATATATGTCCTGGGAGAATATATGTTCAAGTGGGTGGGAATGTTGTACAATCAAGAATAATTTGTAGAGCATTGTATATGGGACAGGAGTACTGGACATCAAAATAAAATTTATTTCCAAACAAAGGTTTGGTTGATATAATATGACCAATAATACATTGTCGTGTGGTGAAATTTGAAATCAGCCCCGATGGCCAAAAATCAGCCCCGTGACCCTGCAAGACGGGGCCTATTGATCAGCCCCGTCTTATTTCTAGAATGCAAGGCCTGGATATACCTTATGTAACTAAAAATTTATGAAAATGGTTTCCAAGGACTAAAACTGAATATCTGATGCCTTTGTCAGTTGGAAAGTAAAAGTTATTAATATTATTCAATTTGGTAAAAATGAGTGATGCATCAGATGTCATCCCATCAGAAGCTGTCACAATGGGGAATGTATCATCATATGACGTCACATCAGACTGGGCCGTCGCTATCCATGGTGCACACTCCCATTTTTGCCTGTAGATGTCTTTTTGGGCATTTCATTCTAAATGACATAAATATATAAGATATCAAACCCCAGTTTAGACTTAAAAATATGCTAAATTCATGAATTCAAGCATAAAAATTCTACATTTTCCGGGGGGTGTCATACCCCCTGACCCCCTCCTAGAAAGGTGCGCCCTTGGCGCACATTCCTGAAATGGCAAGAAATGTGAAACTGAAAACATTTTCACCCCCCCCCCCCCTTTGAAAATCTTGGTGATAGGCCTGTCAGAAGCTGTCACAATGGGGAATGTATCATCAGGGCTATTCCAGAAAAAAAGGTATGGGGGGGGCGGATGGGCGAGTTTTTAACTACCCACCACCCATAGAAATGAATTTACTGCCACAACAAGGACCCACAGAATTCAATTATCTAGGCATCCCACCACCCATAGAAAAAAAACCCCCAAAAACGGTTGGCCTCCTACCATGGTCGTTGTTGTTGTTGTTTATGGAGATCACTTCCCGGGCCAATATTTTTAATTTTTTCATGGTTCGCACGGGTCCATAAAAGTTTGTAATTTTTATATTGAAAATTCAAGGCCTTGAAAGTTAGAATTTTTTCCCGTACGTCCTTGAAAGTGCTTGAATTTTACTGTAATAGGTAAGTATGGTTGGCAGTCCAGCAAAATGGAATAAAACTCCACTGACGATCGTTGTTTCTGTCTCCTGTTGTGTTTCCCCTTTCCATCCGTCGCTCCTGTACATATGCTCTGGCCTAAACCGTGTATTATGTTTGATATCTCTATCATAGTTCATTTAAAAGACTCCTGGCCATCCTTAAAATATGTCAGTTGGCGTAACCCGCCCTCCCCATCGAAAAGCTACCAACCCAAAAGTTTTTATCAGCCATCTGTCGCCGTAAATGTTTTTTTCTTTTTCTTCAACTTCAAGCAGTCCCTGTGTAGTTATTATCATTAAATTGCGTAGGTCGTGAATTTGTCGTGAATTTGTCCGCCAGAGTAAGTTTCAAGAATGAAATACAAAGAAAATATGGTCTACGAAACGAAAGAAAAATCTGCCCTCACGTTGATTTTGCATTCTCGTCTCGCGAGACTCCCTACTGCGAGCTTTGGTCTCCCGCGGGTAGACACGGCTCTCTTTGAGAATGGTTGATTTTGTTGAAAAGCGATATGCGTGTTGAAAACTTTTGTACCTTACTTCCCTATTTTGAAAGTGAACTCTTCCAATTCGATTCGTCGGGAAGCCTTGTGGGATTACAACACCGGGTCAGTGGAAGTTTCCATTACCGCAATAGGGATGGTAGCCCGACAGTATTGCGACACGTGCCTGCAGTCAGTCGACCATATTTCCCGGCTAAATCTGTACCGTGATGCCGACGTTTGGTTCATTATCCATCAAACACGAAGTAAAAAAGTGAAATGTCCAGCTTGTCAAGGATTGAAAATACATAAAAACTAAACCTCTAAATTCCTGCAATGATGATCGGGTTGTCTACAACGTCACTCGTGAGATGTCAATGTGACTGACCCAGCGAGGGTGCATATTTTATGTTCGTCCGCTCCATAAAGTTGATTCCTCCTTGATTATAAACTGGATTATCATGTTGTTGGAAACACTGACGTTTGTCATTTTATTACATGGAAACGTAGTTCTGGATTGATGAGTGAATAAAACACCAGCATCCATGTCTGTTGACATCTCCCCGTAGCACAAATGAAATACTCAACTTCTCCCTTTTTGCAGTCAAAATGTATGAGACACATCATGCACATCCTAAGAAATGAAATAATGGCTCCCTCGACATAGGAGTTGTGCACAAACTAACTATTACGCCGAAGCCCTGACAGGGACAAGCAGAGGGAAACATTTATATCTTTGTCCTTCCATATCATCTGTTTATTAAAGAAAATGAGACATCGAAAATATCATTCAAATTGCCGTTAATTTTTTTTTCTATTGATCTCGTAGGTGCCTCAAAATGGCCAGTTGACGGGCATTTTCGCCTCCAACCTCCTGCTAATGAGAACCCGGTTAGGAACTTCTGATCATAGTTCTGTGATATATGGAGAATTCGCAACCACAAAAACTGAACTTTTGTATTTTATTTCTGTGTCAACGCGTATCGTTAGTCACGATTTAGTTGTACAGAAATTATTCTGAGTAACATATTCACTTTACTTTCAGCGGCACGAACTCCACGACGAAAACGGGAGTGTTCGAATTTATTGTTTCACGAGTATATTGAAAATGCTCGTTTTCGTTTTATTAGGATGGAAAAAATCACGACGGGAAAAATTGGCCGTTTTCGAATTAAATTTGGAAGATGAATTATTAGGGTAACCTGTTCTGATATCAAAAATTGAAAACATCAGGAAAGTGCAAATTTAACATGAATGACTGACTTTGCCAGATTTTAAAGACTGGATAAAAAGAGCTGACGTGAACAAGGCAGCAACTGGAGTGGAAAATCGGAATAGAAATACATACGGTTTTTAATAAACCAAATTTCTTTTGCAATAAAATAACGTAATTGAGGTGAGTTTTTTTTTACAGTATTAGTGAAGAAATTACGGTACTTGTGATCTGATTATTGACACAAAAGTTGAATGTCGGAAGTTACGTAAGATAGCCCGAGATTATAGGCCATTTAATAAATGGAATAAACCTACATTATTTATTCTACTATATTTCCAAATGAAGCATAGATACATCTGAAACAGATCGATCCAATTTTCAGATTAATTAAAACGTAAATTGTGGATTGATGCGGATCATGTTAGGCCAAAATATACTTGAATACAACTGGGTAAACAGGTGAGTGTATAGCCAATAAATGACAGAACAGCTGCAGTCGAGCCATATTTCAAGCCAGAATAACGATCGGAGAGAGGTAAAAGGGAATTCTTTTTCAGGTTTGAAACATTTTTTTTTTATTTTCATGACAGTCCTGATCTCACTTTTACGAAGGCATAATACATTGACGTTGTGTTAGCTGAATATATTTTGAAGCGGGAATCGTGAACAAGCGCAAGTTTGGCCCACGTGCCATGCTATCCAAGGCTTGATCACGTGATGTTATTGCAACTCCGTATGGCGGAAAAATGTTCAACCAACACGTGGCATGTTGAAACTTTCATTCTACTGACCCCACCCAATTCTGTTAAAGTATTTTAATACATCTGTTAATCAAGGAACGAACGAATGGATACAGTGAATTGTTAGAAAGGTCAAGCAATTCATGTATTTCGTTTAGCCGATATTACCGGGCGGGATGAGTTCGTTCCAGCTGGGAAGATTGTATTGTCTCAGATCAGTTGGCCCTGATATGGGTCTTTAAATAGTGACAGGCGCTTGATTAATTTGCTGTTCGTTTTATTGACATAAACAGTTTGAAAAGCCCTTCCACAATATTTCCCTATGAAGAGCAATCAAGAAATTATTAGGTTTGATTCTCAATCTGAAAATGACGTAATCTGTGTTTCTTCATTAGATCGTTTATATATTTTCCCCTTGACATCATTGGCGAAACCGGGATAGTTGGACATATATAGTCTTGTCGGCCGTGACAAAAATTCTGCAAGGTTTCAAGCATGTACTGCAGAGAAAATAAAGAAAATATCAGAATGTCTAAGTGACAGAATATGCTCTTGTCACGTATGTACTAATGTACGCGAATTTGTGATTTTAAATTGGCCGGGCGTCCGATGAAGCTAATCTCTTCATTGTCAGCCGATCATTGCGGTCAATTACTCAAACCTAATTTCATGGTTAAAGAGCAGGAAGAATGCATTGCTCTCCAAAGAGAGAAAATAATGATAGGAAATGCAAGAGGCAATGGATAATTCACTAAAAACGATCAAAGATGAAGAAGTCCGCCATTTAGCTTCTCGCTTCAAAAAAAGATAATTCGAACACGTCCGTTTTCCTAAAATTGGCTTGAATTGGGTACTTGAATAATCACTGTAGGACCTTGAAAAGTCATTAAATTTAATGCAAGAAAAGGCATGCGAACGCTGTTTTTGCGTTTTGGTTCATCATTATCATCATTTGCTGCTGATGTCGCCAGATCAACAGGTTCGGAGTTATTCACTGTGACCGTGCCGACCGTGTCAACTGCTTTTTTGAAGCGTAAATTATGTCCTTCGTCGTTCAGATTTTTTAGTTGATCCATATCGTTGAAACCACTGCTTTGAAAATTATGCCGCCAAATTGATTGAATTTAAAAAAATTCTGACGGATTTCATATTGAATTTGATGCTCAACAGTCATGCCAGTCGAACAGACCGTCAGCAAGGTCGGAAGAATATGGAAGCAAAACTTCGCCTCGGTACTCAACGGGCAGATTTGTATATATCGCCACATGCGAATATACGATCAGCTTTCACATTATTTTGTGCTAATACAATTTTTAAGGTTCTGGGAACAAATTTAATTCGTAAATCAACTTATTGCTAGTAACTTTACCAAAAAAAAATGAAAAGGGGAGACAACTCTGACAAGACCACATTCTTCCAAAGAGGGCGCTTTTCACGGAGGTGACTGAATGAGACGATCAGCAACTTCCAGGAAGATACGAGGGTTGCCAGCGAGAAATTACATATACAAAAGAACAGACAACACTTCGGGTAGTGTTTTAATAAATAAATGAATGAAAACAACGACCAGACATTGACACCATTGGTTTTATTTACCCACCACCCATAGAATCCATTTCTTTATTAAACCTACCACCCACAGAATTGGATTTCATTTTAACACGACCACCCATAGAAAAAAAAAGGCTTCCCATCCGCCCCCCCCATGCCTTTTTTTCTGGAATAGCCCTAACATGAAGTATCTACTGATCCAGCAGACTTACTTGCACTTTATGTGTAGCCAATTTTAACTTCTCATTGATGCCCAGGTTGTTAGCTCTCAAGTCAGCTAGATTACCTACAAATACATAGTACATTCATGTGAATAGGAAATGGCAAAACAATATGTTGAATGACATTTTTGTATTTTGTGTTCACATAAACAACTGAACAGGTATGACTTGACTATGTGATATTGATCAAGTCAAAGGCTAAACAATAAAGGGGACTTATAATCACCTTAATATCAAAGGCCCAAAGGTGTCAATCACCAGGAGGTTTCTTGTGGATCACGTGACCTCGAAGCGAGAGAAACAGCGAGAAAATTTCACACGAGACACCATTTCGTTTTTTTATTCATTTCGCCCGAATACGCATCTCACAATACCTGGCTTATTTTGAGACTTCCAGTTACAGTTCGCATCCAGAATGATCAAAACAAGATATGCAATGTATTCAGCTACCTATTTCTGTCAACTGTATTCAGAGATGTTTGACACATCATGAAAACTGTTCTTTCAAAGTTTGTAGATTATAGGTGAAAATTATCTACCCAGATCGCTAGTGGAAGAATATTCTGACAGCAATTTTCACAAACAGCCTTCGTGTACATATAAGATATGTTGACAAAAAAGATATTTTCGGTCGTACTGGGTTGTATTCTTTCGACAGATATTTTTCCACAAGTTTTTTGGGAAAGATTGAGAAAATACTGTATTTCTGGTTTTCGAAAAAAAATATGTATGTTTTTCAATTTTTGAACAAATTACTAATCAATTATAGAGTTTAGCTGCCATTATTTTGACTACTGGAAATTAGTGAGTAAATCCTAAATCTTTGGAGAATTGTAATTTGAAGATGAAAAGAAACTATGTTTTGGTGAAGTGGTTAAAAAATCTTTGAAAAAAAGGACAAAACAGTGGTTTGGGAGCAATGAATGGTTCGCCATCTCAGTTTATAGTCAACCCGGTGCTCTCCGTAAGGGCTTGTTACCTCTGCAAGTGTTGTTTTAATGAGTGCCAGCTAATCAACAAGTGTCTGACACTTATCATAGCTTATCTGGGCACAAGGGTCATGCCCCCAAAGAGATTAAGCTGAATGTTAGTCCCTTCATTGTATGGTTTCTGATCCAACTAGAGCATAGTCTGAGGGATGCACACATTTCATCAAAATGATCAGTAAGGCTGCTTACAAGATACCCCCCGTAAGGGCATAGATACATGGGGGTGGTTAATGTTTCACGAGTAAGCTGAATGGGATTGTGGCAATGGAAATCATCAGTAAGCATGCTTACAAGATACCCCACAAGATGGGTGGCGGCACGGTATGTAACTAGTTGACAATGAGACCTCGCTCGGTTGGAGTGCGGTTAACGGATTGTCTATGCATGTGTCGTGACGATACTCAGATGAGTTTAATGGATTGTTCAGAAAATTTATGTTAATAATGATTGTTGAGAATGGGGTTATGCAGGCATATTGTGTTTTACCTAACTGTTGTTACCACTAGAACCGTGTAGACTTGAAATGGGCTGTTGCAACAGAGAAGCACTATTGTTGGCCTAGATATAGACGCATATATGCAACATCCTGAGCTAGGTCTCATGGTAATGGCAGCTACATACAAAATTTGAGAAGAATCTAATCAGCCGTTGTCAAGTTATGCTCCAGAAATGGAATGTTACGGACCAACTGAGAAAATTCTGCCCATAGGTGGCGCCACCTGTAGACGCACATGCGCCAAACGCAATCCCAAGCGAGGTCTCATGGTAAGGTAGCTACATACCAAATCTGAGAGGAATCCAATTAGCTGTTGTCAAGTTATGCTCCGGAAACAAAATGTTACGGACCGACAAGAAAAAGTGTTGACCCTAGGTGGCGCCACCTGTAGATGCACATGCGCCAAACGCAATCCCAAGCGAGGTCTCATGGTAAGGTAGCTACATACCAAATTTGAGAGGAATCCAAGTAGCGGTTGTCAAGTTATGCTCCGGAAACGAAATGTTACAAACTGACATGAGAAACTTTTGACCCTAGGTGGCGCCACCTGTAGACGCACATACGCCAAACGCAATCCCAAGCAAGGTCTCATAGTATGGCAGCTGCATACCAAATTTGAAAGGAATCCAAGTAGCGGTTGTCAAGTTATGCTCCGGAAACGAAATGTTACGGACTGACATGAGAAACTTTTGACCATAGGTGGCGCCACCTGTAGACGCACATGCGCCAAACGCAATCCCCAGCGAGGTCTCATGGTAAGGTAGCTACATACCAAATTTGAGAGGAATCCAAGTAGCGGTTGTCAAGTTATGCTCCGGAAACGAAATGTTACGGAATGACCCTAGGTGGTGCCACCTGTAGACGCACATGCGCTAAACGCAATCCCAAGCAAGGTCTCATGGTATGGTAGCTGCATACCAAATTTGAGAGGAATCCAACTGGCGGTTGTCAAGTTATGCTCCGGAAACGAAATGTTACGGACGGACGTACAGACGGACGGACGGACGGACGGACGGACGTACGGACGGACTGAAACCAGTATACGCCCCCTACACTACGTGTCGGGGGGTATAATGACAAATTTCTATGAACCAAGATGAAGGCAGCATAATTCCTGTGAAGTTTTCTACACCTACCAGCTATCTGCTCCTTTTCTGTGAGTGATGTGGCTGTATCCAGTGAAGAACAGAGACAGTCAAGAAGCTCGTTGACACTCATCTCCATCTGCTGACGTAAGCGAGTAGCCTCATTCTCCTTCACAGAGATCTGCGATTTGAGAGAGTTGATCTCTGCCTGGAGATTCTCCTGTTTCTTCTGTACACATTCTGATGTAATCTAGCCAAAGATGAGTTTATATTAAAGCTTCCATAAACTAGCAGAAAGGTTATAGCGTCCTTAAACTACTATACATGTTATAGCTTCCTTAAACTATTATCAAAAGGTAACAAGCACCCAGAGGATGCTAGGTCCCCCGCCGAAATGGCAGCAATATTTTTTAGCATTGTTGGTCTTAGGGGATATACATGAGGGAGGCAACTGCTGCTTCATAGGCGTTGGATGTGGAAGGGTCTTTCTGCCTTCCCAAGTTTTAAGATCAACTCAGAACGATTGACTGAAAGTTGATTGCTTCTGTGATATAGTTTCCATGCAGTGAAGCACCAAGAAGCATCCCCAAGTGACATCTCAAGGCATTATCTGCAAACCAAATTTGACGAGAAGCTGAAGGCATCAACCTGTTGCTCGGAAACCAAATTTTAAATTGCCACCAGTTGTCGCCACCTGTAGGTGCAAGTGAGCGAAATGCAATCCCAAGCATCATCTCATGGCATGGTAGCCTATACATGTATTAGCCTATAGTATCTTCTACAGGGGGCTAATGATCGGCTGATGCAGCAACAACAACATTTTCCCAGTTAGACGGCAGATTCAAAAACGAGGCCGCGCTATGTCATCAGTCAACTGAGACAGTCACGTGGTTGTGTATGAAGATTGGGGTGGGTCTTATCTAATAGTGATCCAATGAAAATGCTCGTATTAGTTTAAAATGGCGGGGTCGAATGACCAATCACTGAACGGGAGACAGCTGGAACAGTATGTTGACACTGTCTGTTAATACAGGGGCGTCGGAAGCAAATTCAAAGTGGTACGGCCACTATCATTGCACTTTAGGTGAGGATCCAGGGGCCGCCCAGGCCCCAGATGCTCCTGGGGTCTAGATCGCCGAAGAAGCGTTCTGAGCGATTTCTGGCGTCAATCAAAATCACTCTGCATTGAAGTGTATTTTTAGTTCTTTCCTAACCCTTTTACCATTGAAAACGCAATCGATGGTGGTTTTCTGCGATGCTGAATTACAAAAAATTGTGTATAGTATAGTACTGTATCCTAGGCACATCGTGTAGAAGTAATCGAGATGATGCATCGATAATGTATACCAAATTTTACATTGAGCATTTGAACAGTGTCAGAGATAGAGATCATTAATGATTTTACATAAATTAAAGATGGTTGCCCATCCTTCCCGTCACTCAGAGGAACTAATGTAGTTATTCATTAATGCAAGTCTCTTCATACATCGATGCTGTAAATCAAGTTTCGTATAGAACATTTGAATGGTATCAGAGATAAACATCATTAAAGATTCTGAATAAATTAAAGATGGCCGCCAAGATTTCCGCCCAATCAGAGAAACCAGATCTGTCATTCATCGTAAGTCTCTTGATGCATCAATGATGTATACCAAATTTTCCACTGAGCACTCCAACGGAATCAGAGATAGATCATTAATGATTTTGCCTAAATTAAAGATGGCCACCAAAGGTTTTCAGTCAATCAGGTCCCGATTCAAAGTATCTGGATGTATTGATGATACATACCTACCTTCATATAAAACAATTGAATGGTAACCGAGATATGTATGCTATCATTATCGATTTCGCATGAATTAAAGATGGCATCCAGGGTTCCCAGCTAATCAGAAAAGCCTGTTTGGTAATTCGTTGAAAGTTGCTTGATGTATCGATGATGTATATCAAATTTCGTATTGAACAGTTGAATGGTTTCCGAGATATGGATCATTATCCATTTTGCATGAAATTAAAGATGGCTGCTAAGGTACCAATCAGGTCCCAATTCTATAGGCTTCTGGTCCTTGACTAGGCAAATAAGCATACCAAATTTGGAATTCATCAGCGAAACAGTTTTCCGGCTATCTCGCTATCTCGTACGGACAGACGGACGTACAAGATGATGACAATACCCCATGGCCAAAAATGGCCGAGGGGTAAAAACATGGGTCTGTGCCTGATAAATTTTAAGCCTTTTGGGGTTGCAACTCATTCATAGAAAGCTCCCTGTACATGAACAACTGCACTGACAACTGCATGCCATCATCTGTCAGTCTGTAGACCAGCAAGGTTGAATTCAGTTCAATTCAGGAAATTGATCATATGCACAGTGTGCACCCAAACATTAGGAACACAGTTGTAATTAATATAGTAATATACGTGTGTAGACAAATGATTGGTGCAGAAGCTTCAGGGTAAATCCTATGATGTGCAATACAATTATTTGTTAGCAAAATTGAAGGAAATGTTGTCCTTCGTTTAAGATGACACGAAATTCAAAAATCAGGGATTCAGTACTGCAGGGATTTCCCCGCCAGTTATTTCACATTATACTTCTGAAATAAAATATGGTTCATGCAAAAGCTTTAGGGTAAATCATATGATGTGGAATAGAATGATTTCATATAGCAAAATTGAAGGCCCATTTTGACTGGAACGGACAAGAAGAAGAGAAACTCAGTGGTGCCACCTTCAGGCAGATGTTGCTGAAATGCAATACGGACTGGCGTCCTGTTGCAAGGAATGCGTATTCCGAATTTCGGAATAACCCAACACAGCATTAGGAAGTTATCGCTTCGAACAGATGTACTCGGAAAAAAAATCTATTTTGACCCAGTGGCGCCACCTTCAGGCCGATGTTGGTGAAATGCAATACGGACTGACCTCTTGTCGCAAGAAATGCGAATGCTGAATTTCGGAAGAATCCAACAGAGCGTTAGGAAGTTATCGCTTCGAACAGACATGCACGGACGTACACGAACATCCACGGACTCAAAGAAGCAAGAACCAGTGGCGCTACCTTCAGGCAGATGTTGCTGAAATGTAATACGGACTGGCGTCTTGTCACAAGGAATGCGTATTCTAATTTTGGAAGAATCCAACAAAACTTCAGGAAGTTATCGCTTCGAACAGACATGCACGGACGTACACGGACATCCACGGATGCAAAGAAGCAAGAACTAGTGGCGCCACCTTCAGGCAGATGTTGCTGAAATGCAATACGGACTGGCCTCTTGTCGCAAGGAATGCGAATGCTGAATTTCGGAAGAATCCAACAAAGCGTTAGAAAGTTATCGCTTCGAACAGATATGCACGGACGTACACGAACATCCACGGACACAAAGAAGTAAGAACCAGTGGCGCCACCTTCAGGCAGATGTTGCTGAGATGTAATACAGACTGGCATCTTGTCGCAAGGTATGCATATTCCGAATTTCGGAAGAATCCAACAAAGCATTAGGAAGTTATCACTTCGAACAGACGTACACGGACATTCACGGATACGAAGAAGCAAGAACTAGTGGCGCCACCTTCAAGCAGATGTTGCTGAAATGCAATACGGACTGGTGTCTTGTCGCAAGGAATGCGTATGCCGAATTTCGGAAGAATCCAACTAAGCGTTAGAAAGTTATCGCTTCGAACAGACATGCACGGACGTACACGGACATCCACATACGCAAAGAAGCAAGAACTAGCGGCGCCACCTTCAGGCAGATGTTGCTGAAATGCAATACGGACTGGCGTCTTGCCGCAAGGAATGCATATTCCGAATTTCAGAAGAATCCAACTAAGCGTTAGAAAGTTATCGTTTCGAACAGACATGCACGGACGTACACGGACATCCACATACACAAAGAAGCAAGAACTAGCGGCGCCACCTTCAGGCAGATGTTGCTGAAATGCAATACGGACTGGCGTCTTGCCGCAAGGAATGCATATTCCGAATTTCGGAAGAATCCAACAAAGCGTTAGGAAGTTATCGCTTCGAACAGACATGGACGGACACACGGACATCCACGGACACAAAGAAGCAAGAACCATTTTAAAGTCCCCGGCCGCGTTGCGGCGGGGGACAAAAACTATTAACAAGCTTTCCACATCTTACATTGTAAATCATTTTACGGACAAGGACCATTCATTATTGTAAACAGAGGGGAAAAAATCATTAATCAGGATTGTGAGAACAGGTATGCACAAAGTACCTTATTTTTCAATACATGATTTCCCTTTTTCACATCCGTCAACTGTTTTTCCAGTGTTGCCGCTTTAGCTTGTAAGGTGGTCTTTTCCGAGAGAGCATGATGAAATTTGGCATCTAGTTTCTTCAATTCCTCCTCCCGTTTAGCCAATAGTCTGTCCTGATCCACTCTTTCCTGTAGCAATCTCTTGATCTGTAATCATACCTATCTTTATCATCCCTGTCTCTTCATGCTAATATAAGGGTATAACACACTCATCCAATCCAAGCATCCATAAGATATATTGATGGCTTCAGACCACGATCTGGTGCCATACACTGAGACTTATGGTTTAACATCATACACATAGACCAGCCTGAAAACACTAGTGCTTTAACAAGAATGTGTCAGGCCATGCTTTTCATTGGAATTTGCAGGAATCCAAACAGATTATCACAATCCAGCTCTACGAGAACCCGCTGGCCCAGATTTTTAAAAACTATTGCAATTTGAGTCTTTTTTTAATTTTGAAATTGAGTTTTTTTATTAATGGGATTTTGCACGCTGAAGGTGCGTGAACAAAATTGAGTTATAGTGAATAAATATTGAGTTCTTCACGAGATAATTCGCATTACCAAATAAAAATGTTGAACTGTTGTGACAAATTATCGAAAAAAATCATTGTCGTTGTTGCAAACTTGCGAGTGCTACGGTAGAAGTTCAAGTTAGCGCTTGCCTGAGGCAAGTAAAATCGGCACAAACAAACGCAACGTTTATGTTAGCTGCCCGTGTTGACAAGCACAATTTTCTTCAGACTAAAACACTCACTGGAAAAGTTTTATTAAGCTTGTATTCGTCCGAAATAAAACATAGAAATCACTTGGGAGATGTTGTCAGACATGTATAGTCCATCAAGATATAGACTGATTTCGCCAAATCGTGCCCGTCAATATAGTGAAGTTTGTTTTATTTATCCAGGCAGGATGATGGAGCATGGTTTGACAGTCAACTTTCAGAACGTCGTGGATGATTTTCCGGTAAAAAATGTACATTTTACTTGGGCCTGCCAAAAGGTAATCAACAGATGATAACTCTGCCTATATCGATCGCATTAATGTTCTGTTTAGATATTATTAAACCTGAAGAGATTTCCGATTCAGAAATATATAGTTTGATGAAATGTTTGCTGTAAAGATCGTGTCGATTCGCCGGGAATTTTTACGATATACAGACACTAGGTTTTGAGCACTTTCCTCATAAACGCATCCATACAACAAATGTCTGAATACATATTTTTGATATCGAGCATAATAGGATCATAGAAATATTTTTTTTTTTTTTTTATAAGAAATTTATTTTGCCACAAATAAATCATACAGGTGAATACAAGACAATTAAACTTAAAAAAAAATAAGGCACACACAAACATATAAAAAAGAATATATATATATATAAACGGATACAAAGAAAAATAAAATACGAATAACATGTGTATTGATCCTTTTACTATGGTCCATTAGATTCAAAAATTCTGGGTAACGCTAGTCCTTAGGGTACAGTTATTTGTCACGTACTAATCTGGAAAAATCTTTCCATCGATTTTCAAACCTTTGATATTCACAGTTTTTCCGAAAAATAAAATTTTCGGTAATGTACAAAAATTCTATCTGCTTTTTACATGCATTGATATTAGGGCGTTGTTTTCGTCTTTTAGACTGATATATATACCACTTTATAACAATAAGTATTGTATTGAATATATAATCAGTTTTTTCCACTCCAAGTAGCAGCACTCTTTCAGACAAATAGAGATAAATATTAACTGATCTAAACCATTCACTAACATCATTCAAAAAGGCTGCTACAACCGGACAATGCCAAAATATATGAGGTAAATCCTCGATAACTTCCTGGCAAAAATCACAGTTGGGAGAATTTACAATACCTATGTTATACAAGAATTTATTGGTGGCCAATATTTTATGCACTAGACGGAATTGGAACCATCTAAGCTTAGTGTCGAGTGTGCATTTGAATGGTCTCGAGTACACTTTGTTCCAATCAATATAGAAAATATCTAAGTACTTTTCCCATTTTACCTGTGATACTGGTGTTACAGATTTCATTCCTCATAGAAATATAATTACCATAACTTCATCTTCAACCATTTCCTTGTAATGTTTACCGGAAAAGGTGTAACACGATTCACCAGGAATTCTGCCGAGATTTGCCAGGAATGGGTTGTATATAAAAATCAAAATGCGGATTTGACGGGAAGATGGAAACGGACTTAGGATTAATTACTGCTAAAGACTACCGTAAGTTTCGGTTCCACTGATCCGATTGGTTTTTTGTTTTTTTCACAGATAAGAACACAATACTAAAAAAATACCTTAATTTATAAAAAATTTCAATAAAGATTTGGAGAACTGTTATAGATTATAAATATTGTAAACAAAAGACGACCTGTAAACCACTATCAGTGGTCGTAATTCAGAAAGTTGGCCCAGTTACACCCTGTTGATCCATAAAGACCCAGTCAAGTATTCGCGATGGCTCTCATGACAGGAAAACATTTTGTTACATCGTTTTCGGCCTCTTCTCCCAACGGATCACTCTCGGGGCATAGCACTCTTCGTTAATATACGATTTAAAGCAGTTGTCAAAGATACTATGTATACTGAGTGAGCAACCATTTCTGCGGGTTTTTTTATATATATATTTTTTTATATGAAAATGAATAAAAAATTGAGTTTTTTGTTCATTGAACAATGAAAATCTTGAAAAATTGAGTTTTTGTTCACGGAACAATTAAAACTCTGAAATTTTGCATTTATTTTGCGCAACAAAGGCACGTGAAAAAATTGAGTTTATTTAATTTCAAAAATTGAGTTTGATAAAAAAAAAAGCGGCGGAAAAAACCCCCCTGCACTGTAGTCCAAAACTATCATTTCTAAACAGATTGCTACAATTTTACTGGAATCTTTTGGATTCCCATTAATTATTATGCGGGAGTGTTGACATGTGCTATCCGAAATATAATAGCAGTATTGTAGCAACCCAGGCTAACCAGTATATGTAATCAAGTAGATCAGAAAACAGCAGTCTCCTCTCAACCCAGTTGGACAGGCAGGAGACAAGCAATCTCGACAGATAAAAACAGTTCACCATAGCAATTTTTAACCTGCCTTAAATGTGGTTTATTCTGGTCATTTTTTCATGTAAGAAGTCACGAGAGAGCTGGTGCATACATGTACATGGAGATGGCAAGCCGGATATACAGTGGACTTCTGCTCAATCTTACAATTGTAGTATATTCTTGGGTATGCAGTAACACTTTTTCCTTTTTTCTCAGCGTAACTGCGTAACTTTGTCAGAGTCTGTCAAAGTTACGCTGGGCAAAAATAAATGGTCTATCGCCAAATTTACGCAGTTATGCTGTCAGAAAGAGAAGTATATATCTGAAGTTACGCAGTCCATAAAAGAGAGGGCTATAAGCGGAGTTACGCAATTACGCTGAGTTATGCTGGATTCACAGAGTTTCTTCAAATTCTTACCCTCAGTCCTAATCAGACCTCTATGTATTATTAAGTTTCTCTCATGGTTTCTTACATGGGGGATGAACCTTTATTTTGATACCAGTTTTCTCAAATTGTGACTTAGGCCAGTGAGGGCTGGGACTGTAGGCCCTGTTTGTGATGGGAAGGAGAGTTACAGTATGGATCAGGAAATCCCACCAAATAATTCACAGCAGTTTTAGCAATCAGAATAGAATGAAAGCTTTTCATTATTTTAGATTTCATTGGGAGTATCTGACTGCGAGGATCTGTTTGTTTGTATATATGTTTGTAAGAACTTTAGCTCAAGGTTTGGCACTGGACTCCGGAGAGTTCGGTGGTTCAAACTCACCTCTCTCTCTAGTTCTCTCAGTTTCGATGCATCAACGGGCTTGGTTGTCTCCCCCTTATTCTGTTTCTTCTCTAGGGCAAGTAGCTTGAAACAATACAATAATATTATAAATGTACGATAAACAAAGAGTCTGAATAGAAAACATTTGGAAACAATACAACAACATATTGTAATTTCTATTGTAGTCTCTGTGGTCAAACTTTCAATCATGGATTTGGGAAATGACTGGTATAAGACTAGATTTGACATTAGAAAAAGTTCTATTTGGTGTACAAGCCTCTGGGTCAAAAATTATTAATGTAATAATAATCATGGTAAAATACCACATATATAGGCAAAGGACAAAGGGACAAAGGGTACATATACAAGGGGTTAAGAACGATTTACGTTTCCAGTACTTCGTAGAAAAGTGTATTGCCGATACCAATTGTAAATGGGAAGATTTTAATGCCCAGTGGTCAATTTTTCATCTTTTGTTTAGATAGTGACTGACATTCAAATGACTTGATTCGCTTATGCTCATGTGTGCTGATTTCATGAACTGTATATATGTCTGAGATATGTCTGTGAAAGTTCGGGAAAAAAAATATAAATTAAAAAAAAAACATATTGTAATTTGTTCAGTGTACCAGAGGTAGCAAAGACAGAGTTCACAGTTCAATGCATGTTGTAGGAAGGGTGCTTAAAGATGTGATCAGCCTCAAATCTGGGCTGAAATCAATGTCTCTCAAACTCAGCGAAAGTGACATATGTTACAACAGGTACAAAATGAGACACATTTGACCACAAAAAACTAAACTTGTTTCTACCATTCACGAGAAAATAGAAGGAATTGATCTTTAAAAATAAACGGCATGGCATGCCGTTTATTTTTCCACAGCCGTGTCAACAAGCGTATACACGTATGGTGCATTCTACCAACGTATGCTGTGCGACATTACCGAACCGTAGCCACGAGCCATGACGTTATCCCATGGCTGCAGCTGTGCAGCATTCAAATTCGTGAGCGTCGCTACATGACTCATACGTCACGCAGTGACGTCATTTTCCTCTCCGCGTACAACACACACTCAATGGCGAGACAGAAAAGCCGTCGAAGTGTGCAGAGTTACAAATTTCTCTGACAAGATATTCTTGCATTCGTTGTATATGACGATCCCACTATCATCAAATATAATACATATGATGCTTTGGTAATCTTTCCTGCTGAAAAAAACGCACAGGGGAGAGTTTACAAAATCCATCCATTTTGAGGCTGATTACATCTTTAAATTAGGAGAACTGGTAGTGAACACAGAGAGCTGGTATCTCTACATATTCTTACATTAGGAGAACTGAACAGTAAGTACAGAGCTGATATCTGTACATGTACTTACATCAGGAGAACTGAACAGTAAGTACAGAGCTGATATCTGTACATGTACTTACATTAGGAGAACTGAACAGTAAGTACAGAGCTGATATCTGTACATGTACTTACATCAGGAGAACTGAACAGTAAGTAGAGCTGATATCTGTACATGTACTTACATCAGGAGAACTGAACAGTAAGTACAGAGCTGATATCTGTACATGTACTTACATTAGGAGAACTGAACAGTAAATACAGAGCTGATATCTGTACATGTACTTACATCAGGAGAACTGAACAGTAAGTACAGAGCTGATATCTGTACATGTACTTACATCAGGAGAACTGAACAGTTACAGAGCTGATATCAGGAGAACTGAACAGTGACAAGTACAGAGCTGATATCTGTGCATGTACTTACATCAGGAGAACTGAACAGTAAGTACAGAGCTGATATCTGTACATGTACTTACATCAGGAGAACTGAACAGTAAGTACAGAGCTGATATCTGTACATGTACTTACATCAGGAGAACTGAACAGTAAGTACAGAGCTGATATCTGTACATGTACTTACATCAGGAGAACTGAACAGTAAGTACAGAGCTGATATCTGTACATGTAGTCACATTAGAACTGTTACTGAGAACTGACACATGTACTAACATTAAGAGAACTGGTACTGACGATAGAGCTGATATCTGTACATGTACTTACATCAGGAGAACTGAACAGTAAGTACAGAGCTGATATCTGTACATGTACATACATCAGGAGAACTGAACAGTAAGTACAGAGCTGGTATCTGTACATGTACTTACATCAGGAGAACTGAACAGTAAGTACAGAGCTGATATCTGTACATGTACTTACATCAGGAGAACTGAACAGTAAGTACAGAGCTGGTATCTGTACATGTACTTACATCAGGAGAACTGAACAGTAAGTACAGAGCTGATATCTGTGCATGTACTTACATCAGGAGAACTGAACAGTAAGTACAGAGCTGATATCTGTACATGTACATACATCAGGAGAACTGAACAGTAAGTACAGAGCTGGTATCTGTACATGTACTTACATCAGGAGAACTGAACAGTAAGTACAGAGCTGATATCTACATGTACTTACATCAGGAGAACTGAACAGTAAGTACAGAGCTGATATCTGTACATGTAATTACATCAGAACTGAACAGTAAGTACAGAGCTGATATCTGTACATGTACTTACATCAGGAGAACTGAACAGTAAGTACAGAGCTGATATCTGTACACTTACATCAGGAGAACTGAACAGTAAGTACAGAGCTGATATCTGTAGATGTACTTACATTACATCAGGAGAACTGAACAGTAAGTACAGAGCTGGTATCTGTACATGTACTTACATCAGGAGAACTGAACAGTAAGTACAGAGCTGGTATCTGTACATGTACTTACATCAGGAGAACTGAACAGTAAGTACAGAGCCGATATCTGTACATGTACTTACATCAGGAGAACTGAACAGTAAGTACAGAGCTGATATCTGTACATGTACTTACATCAGGAGAACTGAACAGTAAGTACAGAGCTGATATCTGTACATGTACTTACATCAGAACTGAACAGTAAGTACAGAGCTGATATCTGTACATGTACTTACATCAGGAGAACTGAACAGTAAGTACAGAGCTGATATCTGTACATGTACTTACATCAGGAGAACTGAACAGTAAGTACAGAGCTGATATCTGTAGATGTACTTACATCAGGAGAACTGAACAGTAAGTACAGAGCTGATATCTGTACATGTACTTACATCAGGAGAACTGAACAGTAAGTACAGAGCTGGTATCTGTACATGTACTTACATCAGGAGAACTGAACAGTAAGTACAGAGCTGATATCTGTACATGTACTTACATCAGGAGAACTGAACAGTAAGTACAGAGCTGATATCTGTACATGTACTTACATCAGGAGAACTGAACAGTAAGTACAGAGCTGATATCTGTACATGAAGTCACATTAGAACTGTTACTGAAGACAGAGCTGACATCCGTGCATGTACTAACATTAAGAGAACTGGTACTGACGATAGAGCTGATATCTGTACATGTACTTACATCAGGAGAACTGAACAGTAAGTACAGAGCTGATATCTGTACATGTACTTACATCAGGAGAACTGAACAGTAAGTACAGAGCTGGTATCTGTACATGTACTTACATCAGGAGAACTGAACAGTAAGTACAGAGCTGATATCTGTACATGTACTTACATTAGGAGAACTGAACAGTAAGTACAGAGCTGATATCTGTACATGTAGTCACATTAGAACTGTTACTGAAGACAGAGCTGACATCCGTGCATGTACTAACATTAACAGAACTGGTACTGACGATAGAGCTGATATCTGTACATGTACTTACATCAGGAGAACTGAACAGTAAGTACAGAGCTGATATCTGTACATGTACTTACATCAGGAGAACTGAACAGTAAGTACAGAGCTGATATCTGTACATGTGAATCACATTGAGCTGACACTGAAGACAGAGCTGACATCCGTGCATGTACTAATAATTAACAGAACTGGTACTGACGATAGAGACGATATCTGTACATGTACTTACATCAGGAGAACTGAACAGTAAGTACAGAGCTGATATCTGTACATGTACTTACATCAGGAGAACTGAACAGTAAGTACAGAGCTGATATCTGTACATGTACTTACATCAGGAGAACTGAACAGTAAGTACAGAGCTGATATCTGTACATGTACTTACATCAGGAGAACTGAACAGTAAGTACAGAGCTGGTATCTGTACATGTACTTACATCAGGAGAACTGAACAGTAAGTACAGAGCTGATATCTGTACATGTACTTACATCAGGAGAACTGAACAGTAAGTACAGAGCTGGTATCTGTACATGTACTTACATCAGGAGAACTGAACAGTAAGTACAGAGCTGATATCTGTACATGTACTTACATCAGGAGAACTGAACAGTAAGTACAGAGCTGGTATCTGTACATGTACTTACATCAGGAGAACTGAACAGTAAGTACAGAGCCGATATCTGTACATGTACTTACATCAGGAGAACTGAACAGTAAGTACAGAGCTGATATCTGTACATGTACTTACATCAGGAGAACTGAACAGTAAGTACAGAGCTGATATCTGTACATGTACTTACATCAGAACTGAACAGTAAGTACAGAGCTGATATCTGTACATGTACTTACATCAGGAGAACTGAACAGTAAGTACAGAGCTGATATCTGTACATGTACTTACATCAGGAGAACTGAACAATAAGTACAGAGCTGGTATCTGTACATGTACTTACATCAGGAGAACTGAACAGTAAGTACAGAGCTGATATCTGTACATGTACTTACATCAGGAGAACTGAACAGTAAGTAGAGCTGGTATCTGTACATGTACTTACATCAGGAGAACTGAACAGTAAGTACAGAGCTGGTATCTGTACATGTACTTACATCAGGAGAACTGAACAGTAAGTACAGAGCTGATATCTGTACATGTACTTACATCAGGAGAACTGAACAGTAAGTACAGAGCTGATATCTGTACATGTACTTACATCAGAACTGAACAGTAAGTACAGAGCTGATATCTGTACATGTACTTACATCAGGAGAACTGAACAGTAAGTACAGAGCTGATATCTGTACACTTACATCAGGAGAACTGAACAGTAAGTACAGAGCTGATATCTGTAGATGTACTTACATCAGGAGAACTGAACAGTAAGTACAGAGCTGATATCTGTACATGTACTTACATCAGGAGAACTGAACAGTAAGTACAGAGCTGATATCTGTACATGTACTTACATCAGGAGAACTGAACAGTAAGTACAGAGCTGATATCTGTACATGTACTTACATCAGGAGAACTGAACAGTAAGTACAGAGCTGATATCTGTACATGTACTTACATCAGGAGAACTGAACAGTAAGTACAGAGCTGATATCTGTACATGTACTTACATCAGGAGAACTGAACAGTAAGTACAGAGCTGGTATCTGTACATGTACTTACATCAGGAGAACTGAACAGTAAGTACAGAGCTGATATCTGTACATGTACTTACATCAGGAGAACTGAACAGTAAGTACAGAGCTGATATCTGTACATGTACTTACATCAGGAGAACTGAACAGTAAGTACAGAGCTGATATCTGTACATGTACTTACATCAGGAGAACTGAACAGTAAGTACAGAGCTGGTATCTGTACATGTACTTACATCAGGAGAACTGAACAGTAAGTACAGAGCTGATATCTGTACATGTACTTACATCAGGAGAACTGAACAGTAAGTACAGAGCTGGTATCTGTACATGTACTTACATCAGGAGAACTGAACAGTAAGTACAGAGCTGATATCTGTACATGTACTTACATCAGGAGAACTGAACAGTAAGTACAGAGCTGGTATCTGTACATGTACTTACATCAGGAGAACTGAACAGTAAGTACAGAGCTGGTATCTGTACATGTACTTACATCAGGAGAACTGAACAGTAAGTACAGAGCTGATATCTGTACATGTACTTACATCAGGAGAACTGAACAGTAAGTACAGAGCTGGTATCTGTACATGTACTTACATCAGGAGAACTGAACAGTAAGTACAGAGCTGATATCTGTACATGTACTTACATCAGGAGAACTGAACAGTAAGTACAGAGCTGATATCTGTACATGTACTTACATCAGGAGAACTGAACAGTAAGTACAGAGCTGATATCTGTACATGTACTTACATCAGGAGAACTGAACAGTAAGTACAGAGCTGATATCTGTACATGTACTTACATCAGGAGAACTGAACAGTAAGTACAGAGCTGATATCTGTACATGTACTTACATCAGGAGAACTGAACAGTAAGTACAGAGCTGATATCTGTACATGTACTTACATTAGGAGAACTGAACAGTAAGTACAGAGCTGATATCTGTACATGTAGTCACATTAGAACTGTTACTGAAGACAGAGCTGACATCCGTGCATGTACTAACATTAACAGAACTGGTACTGACGATAGAGCTGATATCTGTACATGTACTTACATCAGGAGAACTGAACAGTAAGTACAGAGCTGATATCTGTACATGTACATACATCAGGAGAACTGAACAGTAAGTACAGAGCTGATATCTGTACATGTACTTACATCAGGAGAACTGAACAGTAAGTACAGAGCTGATATCTGTACATGTACTTACATCAGGAGAACTGAACAGTAAGTACAGAGCTGATATCTGTGCATGTACTTACATCAGGAGAACTGAACAGTAAGTACAGAGCTGATATCTGTACATGTACATACATCAGGAGAACTGAACAGTAAGTACAGAGCTGATATCTGTACATGTACTTACATCAGGAGAACTGAACAGTAAGTACAGAGCTGGTATCTGTACATGTACTTACATCAGGAGAACTGAACAGTAAGTACAGAGCTGATATCTGTACATGTACTTACATCAGGAGAACTGAACAGTAAGTACAGAGCTGATATCTGTGCATGTACATACATTAGGAGAACTGGTACTGAAGACAGAGTTGGTATCTGTTCGTGTACTTTCATCAGAACTGATATTGAAGACAGACCTGACAGTGTACATGTACTTACATTAGAACTGGTATTGAAGACAGAGTTGACATATGTACATGTACTTACATTAGGAGAACTGGTACTGAAGACAGCTGACATCTGTGCATGTATTTACATTAGAACTAATAGTGAAGACAGCTTATATCTGTGCATGCACTTACAGGCCTCTTGTTTTGTGAGACAACAGGCGAGTGACAATCACTCGCCTTATTTATTCTCAGGAGTGTGGTTAGCACACCTAAAATCACACCCCTTAAATGAGTCTAGGCGAGTGATGGGTTATCTCCCTTGATAACAGACGAACAGTGACCAATAATGATGTGAAATTTGACAGTGAGTGGTTCTCCTGCAATTTTTCTTTTCAAAAAATGAGGTGGGTGTTTTTAAATTTATTATTATTAATTTTTTTATTTGGCACACATGTTCTTTCAAACTTAGAGCACCAGTGGAAAGTTGATGTCAACATTGATATGTCAAAGACAACTATTCCCCTAATTTCTGCAATTAGAACTCATTATATCAAAGAATTTAGATCCAACTAACACCCTTTTTAAAGAATGAAAATTTATGGGCAGTTAACCAGTATCCCAACTATATTTACTTATATTTATCAGAAGTCTCCCCTTGTAAATTGCTGATTCCAATAAATTAGAATCAGCCACCAGAGTCCCATTGGAATGATCAATTAACTGAAATGTCTGCATAGAAAAACTTCCACTTGTGAATAGAAGCCAAAGAAAAGAAGCCGACAATATTATTTACCAACTGGAAGAAAAAAAATCAGATAGTCCGATTCCGTTTCATAACAGGTCCGACTTTTGCATGCACCGGACTACCGCACAAGAGGTGACGCGCAACTGGAAGTAAATTTGGCGCGGGAAATGTTGATAGAGAAAACCAACAACAAGGTCCAACAACAATGGCTAAAGATCGGCTTGAAATAAATTTTCAATGGATTATTTCTTGGATTGTCCGTTCCTTCAGATAGATCTAGACTTCTAAAAGGTATTTACGAAATTTGATCGCATTTTATCGTTTTTGCTATATAAAATCCTACTTGCCGCATGCGACAGGTAGGCCTAGATTGTTTTTGCAAGACAAGTTGTCGCCGGAAAAATTCACTTGCCGGCGGCACGTAGGCAGGCGTTATTTCGACCGCTGACCATTTAACCGGACGTAAACACATGCGTTGCTGTCGGAAGGCAGTTTAATGGCACACGTAAGTTGGTAATGAATTTGCTGCTTTTACTGTTTTTTAACGACCGCGAAATGCCAGGTGCGCTATAGTCGCGCACCTAGTTCCAAGTTCAGGAGCGCGAAGGTGCGGGAGTGCGATCGCGCGCCTTAAAACGAGAGGCCTGCACTTACATAAGTGCATGCACTTACATAAGGAGAACTGATACTGAAGACAGAGCTGATACCTGTTCATGTAACAGTAAGTACAGAGCTGATATTTGTACAGGTACTTACATTAGGAGAACTGGTACTGAAGAGCCTTTTACTTGGTGTTAAGTTACCATAGCTGGAATTGCATGAACTGGCAGAAGCTGAGCATGAGGAATAAGAGAGAGATGGACAGGGAGCCACATCTAAAAAATAATATGAAATTGATACATGACATGAATAGAACAACCTATAAATGACTTCCTAGTAGCGTTTAATAGCATTTGACTGTGTAACATAAGAATGGTAAGTGAAAATAATGACAAAAATAAGTTTGAATATAAATTTGAGATTCTCCATCTTCAAATTGCTACTAGTTTTTAAGCTAACCAAGTTCACTTGATAATGAAAGTTTCCAATGTTCATATGTTCATTAACTACACTTTCAGGGGATTGGTGGAACTGCTGCAGTGATTCATTCACACATATGAATTTTATGTGCATATATAGTATGTGAAATCAGCATTAACAAACAAATGTCTGTTCAAACTTCCTGGCCCAATGAACCCACCTTTGGGGACTTTGAACCGGTCAGATTTTTCAAATGCCAGAGCAGCAGCAGCATTAGCATCCAAAGTTTTTGGATCATATGCACCCACGGGCGGAGCACAGCCTGTAATAAAAAGACAAAAACTAATCTTAATCAATGTTAATCATAGGTTAATCTTTTATGGGATAGCAATCATTACCCATTCATACAAAGCCTTTTGTGCCAGTCCCCGCTTGAATATATGATCAGCTCCGCCATGTTTGTTTTCACGCTGGAGTGTCGACTGCGCAAACGGTGGCCTCAGTAAAAACCGGAAGTGCACACGCCAACACCACAAACGTGGTCGTAAAGCAGGCAAATTTGTACTGAAAAATTCATTCATTCAAATTAATTCATTCACTGTCGGAAGCAATAATCGGACGACCAAGTTTGTGGTGTTGGCGTGTGCACTTCCGGTTTTTACTGAGGCCACTGTTTGCGCAGTCGACACTCCAGCGTGAAAACAAACATGGCGGAGCTGATTATATGTTCAAGCGGGCAATGGTACAAAAGGCGGCGAAACCCACTCAAAAGACAATGTTGTTGGCCGTTCGGACGATTCGGACTAGTTCATGATACGTTTTATCGGAAAATGCATGGTAAGGAGCAACTAAATCATTGTAAATACGATTCGGGCTTCTACATTACGATGGTGGCTAGGATGTACGTGGGACCTAATGACAGTATCATTGGGTCCCATTCGGGGCTAGAGTTGAGTGATTCTTGGTCTTATATTCTACGAAAATCAGTGGTCGATAATTGTATGTAAAAAAAAATCTAATCGAGCCTACTGGGCATGATTTTTTTATTTATTCAAAAGCTAGATTAGAGAATTTTTTACATACAATTATCGACCACAGATTTTCCTAGAAAATAAGACCAATAACAGGTGGGGGAAATGTTGAAATTGACCTGATTCCGGCGAAAAGGGATGATTCCGCCCAATTTGGGTGAATGACGTTATGAATCCTCACCCCAATTAGGCTGAATTAATCGTAACCCAAAGTGATCATTTTTTTACAATGATAAATATCTCAAATTATGAGCTGACCGCTTTTGGCGCTAAAATAGGGAACATGCTTTCTCTGATACCATAAAATTTATGACGTACATTTGCTTAGGAATTGTGCAGGAAAGTGGAATATGTTGTTGTCTCGCAAAAAAATGATAAATCTGGTTGATACAACTTTCCCGTTTATAAGTTTACGAAAGAAAAACATATTTCGCTCACATTCATACCTGTCGCTGTTGTTGTTACCGCCATGTTCTGGTCGAAGTCAAGGCCACGAGGCTCAACTAAGTGATCAATTTTTTTTTTAAATATCATATTCGGTAAGCAGCATAAGGGGAGGTAATCCTGTGGAGAGCTTATTTGGTAATGGAATTGAATTGAAGTTTATTCTCTCAATCTTGCCCTCTCGCGTATTACTCATATTTTATGAACTATCGATTAATTTCGCCTGGCAGTTCCAAAACGAGGCAAACAAAGATGGCGCCAAACACGCTGGCGGTATCGCTGTCGTTTTGGAGAAAGTTTGACTTTGAAAAAATACTATAAAATGGTAAGTAATCTGCATGTCTTGTGTTTGTTTTTGTTATTGACAACATACTTCACCTTCCCACAAACTTCGCTGACAGGATAGAAATATGAATTTCACAGTTTTCTAGAGAGGAGGTCCTGAACAAATGCGCTGAACATTATCATCTTTCAAAGTCGTGGTCTTTGGATGAACGGGAGGGAACACTTTGGGTTACGATTAATTCAGCCTAATTGGGGTGAGGATTCATGACGTCATTCACCCAAATTGGGCGGAATCATCCCTTTTCGCCGGAATCAGGTCAATTTCAACAGTTCAACCATCTGAATAATCACTCTCAACTCTTAACAAAAGGAGCGCCAGCAATCTAGATGTAATAAAAAGTGATTCGGAACTTCCCTATTAACTGTACAACAGTCGTGAAAATAAAGATTGATTGGATTCATTGATTGACAGATTCATTGGGCAGCTAGCCCCATCCCAGTTTCTAAGCCAAATTATTTATGCAGTGTTGTTGCTGTTTGCTCAGCCTCAGGTTCTGCTCAACGATCGATGATTTTCCCGAACAACAACAACAACAATTTTTAAAACTTGCACAACATCTCAGCGGAAGCTGACAAACCTTTTATATCGTTGAAGCGTTTAACTTGTGACCTAGAGAAAGACATAATTTGCTGAGCTTGATCTTGCTAAATTTGAAGGCAAAAAAAAAAGACAAAATAGTTCACCAAACACGGACAACGGCCCGCCAACAGTTTCAATCTGTCTGCCTCCTGACCAATCAGCGCCTCTGAAAATGAATTCCCGAATGAAACGAGCTTTTGCGATAACTTGCGAGAAGTTGTGAGAATCAGAGAAGACGGATCATTTTTGTGAAGTATTTGGAGAAAATAAAATAGAACAAAATGCCTGAGAGTAAGTATATGATTGCGAATTGAATGCAATAATATAACTATTTCCTCCTCTGATTTGACATCTACATTAATATTTCCAAAAAATTGTTTGCAAGAGAAACAAAACGTATTATTAGTTAGGCCT